>JAPQWV010003487.1:0-40923 GCA_027422505.1 Craterostigma plantagineum
AATCCAGCAAAAAGAACAAGTGGTACCTCGACAGTGGTGTTCCCACCATATGACAGGTGATATCAGCAAGTTTGTGTCGGTGAAAGCCTATGATGGAGGATATGTCTCCTACGCCGACAACACTAAAGCTAAGATCATTGGGTTGGAACTGTTGGTAACACTTTACTACTACTATAGATGACGTAGGTTAGTTAAGAATCTAGAACATAATCTCATCAGCATTAGTAAATATGTGATAATATCATACCGTCACCTTTGAAAATGATAAGTGTATTGGTTAGAAACAATGATAAGGTAGTGTTTAGTGCATCTAGGGATAGGAATATTTATTGCATAACTCTGATGATATCACTACCCAGAACGTCAAGTGTTTACAGTTACACAGGATAACCCTGGTTATGGCATAGACGCTTAGGACATGCCAACATGGAATTACTGTCTCACATCACAAGCAATGCACTGGTGCGAGGTGTTTCTGACATAAAATTTGTCAAAGACAAGACATGCAAGGAATGCCAAATGGGCAAGCTGACCAAGACATCGTTCAAGGCAAAGAATGTGATATCCACATCCAGACATCTGAACTACTCTGCATCTCGACCTTTTGGTCCTGTTCAGACGATGTCTCTGCAAGGTAAAAGATATGCCTTGTTGTCGTTGATGATTACTCCAGGTATACTTGGGGTGATATTCCTGCACATAAGAATGAGGCACTAGATAACTTTGCATCGCAAGTTAAGAGACTTAAAATGAAAAAAAAAAAGAAACAAACTTATGTAGGATACGCAGTGATAACGGACTGGAATTTGATAGTAAGTCATTTGCATCATTCTGTGATCAGTACGGATATAGTCATAACTTCTCTGCCCCTATAACTCCTCAACAGAATGGCGTAGTTGAATGTAAAAACAGGGTATTACAGGAAATGGCTAGATCTATGTTACCTGAGTATGATATTCCTAAATAGTTCTGGGCGGAAGCTGTTAGTACAGCTTGTTATAACCGTGTCTTCCTTAGCCGATATTAAAGAAGACCTCTTATGAAATCTGATGGTAGAACTCCAAATACATGTTACTTTCGTGTGTTTGGATCAAGTGTTTTATCTTGAACGATAGAGATAAGAGAGGAAAATTTACTCTAAAGTTGATGAAGGGATATCCTTGGTTACAGTCTTCACTCTAAGGCATATCGTGTTTATAATAAAGGTAGCTGACTGTTCAGGAGTCCATACATGTTACTTTTGATGAGATACCTAACGCACGATGCTACTGATGAGGAGGTATAGATTTGCCCTGTGCAGAATTACAGGATACTGAGACGGTAAGGACGATATTCCAGAAGACGAAAATGTAGAGACACTGGAACCGAAAGCTGATGTGCTACAACCTAGAAAATGGAAACATGCTTCTAGTCATCCAACAGATCAAGTGATAGAAATATAGATCTGGAATCAAACTCGAGCAACTGTACAAATCAGATACAGAGGAATATCATGATGTACTACTTTCAATGATGGAACCAAAAACAGTCCATGAAGCCTTGGATGATATATCCTGGGTCTCTGCTATGGAAGATGAGTTGGCTCAGTTCGAAAAGAGCCAAGTGTGGACACTCGTAGAGACCGGATGAAAAATCCATCATAGGAACCAAATGGGTCTTCCGCAACAAACTCGACGAACATGGTAATGTCACAAGGAACAAAGCGAGGTTAGTTGCAAAAGGTTATTCCCAGGAGGAAGGTATTGATTTCGATGAAACTTTGGCTCCGGTAGCTAGATTACAGTCCATACGTGTCTTACTTGCATATGCATGCTTTAAACGTTTTAAACTTTTTCAAATGGACGTAAAAAGTGCATTTTTTTAATGGCTTTATAAATGAAGAGGTTTATGTAGAACAAGACCACCGGCGGGCTTTACTAGGAAGATTTTCCAAACCATGTTTTCAAGTTGAATAAAGCATTATATGGTTTAAAGCAAGCACCTAGGGCATGGTATGAAAGGCTAAGTAAGTTCTTGATTGACATAGGATTACGACTGGAACTATTGATAACACGCTGTTTATTAAGTATGAAGGTGATCACATGATACTGGTCCAAATCTACGTTGAGATATCATATTTGGGAGTACTATCTTTGCGAGGAATTCTCTAAGTCTATGCAGAAGGAATTTGAGATGAGCTTAATGGTGAGCTGAACTACTTCTTCGGGTTGCAATAAAGCAGCTTGACAATGGAACCTTTGTATCCCAGACAAAGTACAGCAAGGAATTACTGACAAAATTCAGGATGAGCGATTCCAAGCAATTTCCCCCTATGCATCATACCACCAAAATAGACTGTGATGAATCAGGTACACTAGTGGATCAAACAGAATATCGAGGTATGATCGGAAGCCTTCTTTACTTAACTGCTAGTCGCCCTGATATTATGTTTGTTGTTGGTATGTGTTTGAGATATCAGTCTGACCCTAGGAAATCTCACTTGACAGCAGTCAAGCGTATACTTAGATATATTGATCGCGTGCGTGTATGTTTAAATAAAGATCATGCGAAATACGTCAAGTAATAATTAAAACGAATATATATAACTAGAATCACGCGCGATAGGCAGTGTACCTATCGTTTGTAATATAGCTATAGTCAATATCCGAGTATCGAACACGAGGAATAAAAATGAATACTAGTATTAACCTATCGAATCGATATTTAGCCTAAATAAAATAGTAGGATTTGTTTATACTACGAACTAACTTAACAAAGCAACTTAAAGGATCGGAAGACTAAGGAACACAACTAGAAGTAATAAGAGTGACTTAAGATGACAAATATGTGTTCGGGATTCGAATTCCGCTAGGTGCTGTCGGCTAAAGCTACGGAATATCGTTCCTACGTGAATCGACTAAATCGCAGTAATTTCCTACCCACATCGCGGATTTGCTGTCGCCCTAACGTTCGTGGAATCTAAGTTTAGCGATTACTAGATGGCGAGGATCGAGTATTTGCTGTCGCCCTATACTCGAATCCTAACGTCTACGAACGGCCTGATCGTTATTTAGCTGTCGCCCTAAACGATATACCACACATTCATATCACAATAGACATATGATTGATACGAAGAAACAATATCATAAAACGATAAATAGTGGAATACACGTGTTTACGATTATCCTACGCCTTAGCTACGACATAACCCAACGTTCATCTATTCCCAAACACACAGAGGATTAGCTACTCATATTGAACGTCACAACAACGAGATTTAGGGAAACGAGATAGAGAACTCATAAAAACTTCCCTAAGAAGTGAATATGGCGTTTTCCGAGGTTAGCTCTCGTTCCTCGATCGTATGAGCGTAGCTTCGTTGCTGGATCGTCCCTTGAGCTTCTCCGAATCACGAGGCTGCTCCTAGTGTTCTTCCTCCTTCCTTTTCTCTAAATTTTCGTCCCTCTGAAGTTGTATTTCAGTTCTAATGGAGCATCCCCTTTTTATGCTCGAAAATGGGCTAAAACCCTGAATTTTGGCACGTTCACGGCCTCTTAATGGGCCTTCACGGCCGTGACGGCGGCTTAAAACCCTATTTCTTGACTTTCTGGCATGAGTCCACGGCCTCGTGCATCTTGACTCACGGCCGTGAATCAGTGAATTTTCCTTCGTTGACTCTCTGCCTTGATTCACGGCTTGTTGCATAAGGCTTCACGGCCGTGAACTGACCTTCTCCAACTCTCTGTCGTAGTTCACGGCCTCTTGCTTAGGAGTCACGGCCGTGACAAGGGACAGTGAACTTACCCATTGTCTCTGCCGAGATTCACGCTTCGTACAATGGAGCTCACGGTCGTGGACTCGTTCCAACATTGCATCGTTCCTTTTCTGCCGTGATTCACGGTTACTTACACCTGTCACGGCCGTGACAGAGCCTTGTTCTATTTGTGCCCCTATTCACGGCCTTTTGCGAGGAGAGTCACGGCGTGACACTACGCTGACATCTTCATTCTTTGCCATTTTTGCGTCGTTTTCGCCTCGTTTTCGTTCCTTTTCGCTCGATAAACATTCGAAGGTCCTACAATATTTAAATGGGTGTAAATAGAGCCAAAAACGCATGGAATAACCAAAAATATCCTATTATAACCCAATAAACATATCTGTAAACGTATTAAAAATACGTTTATCAAACCTCCCCACACTTAAGCTTTTGCTTGTCCTCAAGCAAATTAGAATCATCAAAGGGTAACAACATAGTGGCATGGCCATTCACAATTCACCACGCAGATGAAAAGCACAAAATGAAATCAAGCAAGCAATTATAGACACTGCAACAATAATCAGCACTTATCAACGAATTTCCTTAGCACTACCAATCGAGATCCACACTTCACAGGGATTCACTCAAATCATCAGTGTATAGGCTAATAAATCGGTGAATCACTCAATTCATGCAATAATAAAGTCTAACCCATATGCTTGCAAGTCAATCGCACGTCGCTACTTAAAGCAGTTAGCATGAATCGGAAGGTCTTTTCGGGTTAAATGGTTTCAGAAAGTAATGAAGTGGTAATGGGATCACACAATGAGTAGCAGTCATTCGGTCTTCATGACATTGTCGAAAGTGCGCCAGATCAACCCTTTTGATTTCGCCGTCTTCGTATTTCTCTTATTTTCTGCTGCGTTCCACTAAGCCTTTCTTCTTCCAAATCTCGAAAATAAAAATGATGTGGAATTCACGGACTGGAAGATTATCGAAGGAAAGGTTCTTTTTCTTACTTTTCGCAACAGCTCATCCTCTTCTTGCTTCAGTTTCCCAGCAGCCACACCATTTCTCTCTCTCTCTTTTTTTCTTTTTTTTTTCGCTCTCTTTTTTTCTTTTTTTTTTTCTTTTTTTTTTCGAATACCCTTTCGCATTGCGGTGCGTTGCCCTTACGCCAACTCCTTGTGAGTTAAAACTTGTTGAGAGGGGGTTCTTGACTGCTTTCGGCGTTGTCTTGAGGCGTCATCCGACTACACTTTTCGACTTTGACATTCGACTTTCACTTCTGCTTAACTCGGGTTCAGATGATCTCTGGAGGCTGATTTAGGTTAGTGGCTTATGATATACGAAGTGTAAGAAATAAATAGGCTTAGGCTCAAAGTGGCTAACTACGGTGATCAGTCGTGTTCGGGAACTTTGGCCGGACTTATTTCCTAATGCCTTCGTCATATTCATACAAAACATAGTATAAGCAATTTCAATGCGTATCAAACTAGCAAGTTCTAGAGAGACATAAATTATGCACTACTACGCACAACCAAGAAAAATGAGCAAAAGCTCGTCAGCTCAAACTCTCACAACGGAACATGGGTTATGTGTGTGAATCTCTCAAATAGCACTATATCTATTCATGCTGAAAAGATTAAATCACTGATGCATGTTTTTATCGCTTACTCGACTCCCTAATATGCAATCCACTTTGAGATGAACGCAATAATCATGCCATATTTTCATAGATTTTTATAGCCACGGCACGTCATAAAATTTTTCACGTAAATTTTCATAGTTTAATAGCCAGGCACGTCATAAAAATTTTCACGTAAATTTTCAACAAATTCCAAACAAAATTTCCCCTCCCCACACTTAAGATGCACGTTGTCCCCAACGTGTAAAATAAATAAAAGGAAGGTAACAGAAATTGAAATAACATGACTTCCCTGAAAAAAAATGGCGTGGTCCGTCTTCTACCATCTGATGTATTTAACTGATTTTGATATATTTTGAGTCGTAGTCTGAATTCGTGTCACGTTCCCTGAAAACACTCAAAAGAAAATTAAACGCACAGAGGAAATAATAAAAGATAACAAAATATGTCATAGTCATCACAAGTACATGAGTACTAGACCAACACAAAAGAGTACTAATAGAAAAACATAACATAAACGAAATTAATGTGGTGGTGGGGGGCGATGGTGGCTGCGGGCGAAGGTGGGCCATCGACTCCTGAGCAAGTCGAACTGACTCTGTTATGTTTCATCGCGGCGTCCATCGCCTGAAGGGCCAGCTCATATCGCTGTTGCTCCTCGCGGTAGCGTCGGTGTGCTTCCTCGTTTCGACCTCGTACTCGTCCTGACGGCGTCGGTCTCCTCGTCACGCTGTATGGCCTCCTGATGGTAGCGGAGCATGTCCTCGCGCAGTGTGTGAAGGTCTGCGGCTGACGCGTAAGCAGCGCCCCTGATGACTCCCCCTCGTTGTAGCCGGAGGAATGGGAAGTGCCGGCGTCTGGGTGCACCGGAACTGACCCTACACCCGCAATTTCCAGTGGCTGGGGAAATGCGTCACCGAGGTCCGTCTGCCCACGGTAAACCTCGTGACAGACGTAAACTTTGTTCGAACGGGACCAGTTGGGCGCCTTGATCAACATCTTCATCTTCAGCATCATATCCTCGTTGACAGATTACGCCCGCCCACAATCTGCATCTCCGGTGGTTTGGCTGGTCATAGATTAAGGCCCTTGATGACCCTAGTAATAATTGGCGCTACTGCGATCCTCCCGTGGCTACGAAACGTCGGATTGGGCCGCGAAGGCGTGCTTCAGGGCCATTCCTAGGTGTACGTGTTCCCCGCGCTGCATCTTGAGTAAATAGAAGAGGTCGCGAAGGCCTATCGCGCCGTGTGAATCGCCCCTTGGTGTGAGCGAAGTCGTCAGGAGCCGGTGGATATATCGCAGGCCGGGGCTCCTGAGCGACGATGCCTTCGACGTTTTGACGCTGAAGGGGGCTCGCCGGGTCTCGTAATCTCTTCCCAACCGGCGTGACGAAAGTTTTCGCCTTCCAGATAATCCTTGTAATAAAGTCTGTCAGCCCTGTGTGCCCGTAAGGTAGCTCCGTGTCCCAATTGCACGGCAGATGTCTTTAATGTCCGCCGCATGCTCTTTGTTAAACGCCCGGAATGTGATCTTGTTCCGGCCAAATTCTTCGTGGGCGAAGGTGGACAGGAACTCCAGTGTCAGCTCCTTATATCCTGGCTCGTCAATGTGAAAGAAATCTAGCCACCCACTCAGTGACATGTATCCGCCACCTGCTGGTCAATGTTGTACTTTTCCAGCGTCTCATGAGCAATCTGATCAGTCAGAATGAATTCCGTGTTCTTTAGCCGGCTGTAACGGGCCTGGTGTGTCTCATCGTCAAACTGCCCCATAGCCTCTAGTAGTGACGGTTCGTGTTTGGCCTCGACGTGAACGACTCGTTGATCGCGAATCGTTAGCACGTCCTGCAGGGTTCGGCTTTTACCCATGGTATCCTAAAAATCCAAATGTGAGTTGCGAGAAGAAGATAATCAACCACAGCTTGACTCTACCACGTAACGACAAAATTCACAATTCTTAAAACAAGAACATATACAATTTCCAAGCGGCATTTTTCGAACACATAATAGACGTGTTAACATACTCCTTCAAATTGCAATAATCGATTAACCAAGCACACCCTTCGACGTTAAACATGAAACTATGCTAATGGAAACAGTAAAGCAACCAACTTCGTCAATAATTTTCGAAAATCCCCAAATCATGCAATTAGGGTTATGGTCCCAAATTGAAAATTTACGGACGAAATCATGAAATTGATCACACCCAAGGCATTCACAGCATATATCTAACCATAAAGAGCAACACAAACACCACATTTGACCCAATTGTAAAAGCCCCAATTTGAAAATTAGGTTCATCGCCCAAAATCGAAATTTCATACATGAAACTGCAAAATCCGTCAACCCCAACATGTTTATAGCATAAATAGAGTAATGAAAGAGCAACATAAACAGAAAATCAACCTCAATCTTCGAAAATACCCGCAGTCGTTTTTGATTAAAAGATCATACCTCGTCGATTTAAGAATGTTGAAACGGATGTAAATCGTTTCGTGCAGGGTCGTTGGTTGGAATTCGAGCGGCTGAAATGGCTCGATGCGGTGATTTTGGAGTGAAAGAGATGATGAAGTTGCGATCGTTTCGTTGATTTTGGGGAGATGAGAAGTGATGAAATGTTGTTCTTAATAGGGTTAAATCGTATGGTTCACGGTCATGAATACTAATTCACGGCCGTGAACAGGAGCAGAGGATTGCATTCGTCGTAGTCACGGCCGTGCTCATTGGGTCACAGGCCGTGACTTCTGGCAGTGAGTTGAGCAAGCAGTGGCCACGGCCGTGACTCATAAGACACGGGCCGTGACACCCTTTTGTTGTTTTTTTTTTTTGATTTATATATATTTTTTAATTATTATATATATATAATTTTTTATATTATAATTTATTTTTTTATTATAATTTTTAATTATTACTATATATATTTTATTTATTTATTTATTACTATTATTTTATTATTTATTTATTTTTAATTTTTATTTATATTTATTTTTATTTTTTATTTTATTTATTTATTATTTTTTTTATTTTTATATTTATTTATTATTTATTATTTTTTTTATTTTTTTATTTTATTTATTTATTATTTTTTATTTATTTTTTATTATTAATTTTTTTTTATATAACCCGTGCGAGTCACGGCCGTGAATGGGTATCCACAAGACGTGACTACGAGCAGTTTATGAGTAATCCATTGTTCCCGGCCGCGACTCAGTAGGTCACAGCCGTGAATTAGGCAGTGTGAGACATGGATTGCTGCTCAAATATTCATGGCCGTGAGTGGCTAAGCACATGCCGTGAATGTAGGCAGTGGCAATGGTTGGGCTAGTCGTGGCCGTGACTAACGAATCATTGGCCGTGACTTCAATTAATTTTTTTTTTGTTTTTTTTATATTGTTTTCTTTTATTATTTTATATTTTTTATATTTATTATTGTTTGTTTTTAATATATATAGATATTATGATTATTATAATATATATTTTAACTATGATTGACACGCAATCGACGAATTTTTCGAGAACGATTGGCGCAAGGAAAATCTGATAATCGACAAAGAAATATCACTTTCTTGCGCGGCGTCAGATCATTCAAGTCAAAAATTCGTCTGTATCATTTATGGGATTTGCTGATATGACAATGATATTTTTGTGCCGTTCATGCCTATAAATAGACAGTGGTAGAACAACACAATAGCATCATCTACCATAAACCCAACTTCTTCAACAATCTTATTTTCAATATTTAGTTTAGCTAGCCACTATGTTTTTGGGGACAACAACAAGATCGTGAGAATGAGAGTGAAGAGTATGCAAGGATTCGTCATAATTTGGATATGCTCTCACTCTACCTTGCTATTCTTTTAGGTTTGTTCGGAGTTTTACTAGCTGTCATGGGTTGGATCCTCACAAGGTGTACTTGTGTGTAACCGCCCTTATGAAGCAAATAAACTATTGTTCTATTTTTTATGTTATTCGCAGTTTACTTGCTTTTTGTGTTGGACCTTCACATGTTGTAATGGTGTTGCAACCATCTTTATGTAGTAAAACTATGTTCCTATCTCATCTTTCGATCTGCGTTGTACCCATCTTCAATGTTTGTAATAAACTTATTATTAATTAAATAGTACTGTTATTAATATTATTATTGTTGTTATATTTAATTTACTTTATATAAGTTTTAGATTATTAATTAATATTATTATATATATATTATATTTTTTTTTTTTTAATTTATAATGCTTAAAACATAATAAAATTACCTGGTTTGCCTCCCAAGAAGCGCTTCTTTAACGTCGTGAGCCGGACGTACCCTTTTTCTTCGTTCTACGGTAGCTTGAAATCGAGGTACATGACCTCCTTTGTGCCCGTGTCTTCTCCTCCACCGTAATAATGCTTCAGTCGATGGCCATTAACCTTGAATTTCCCTGCTCAACATTTGAAATTTCGACAGTACCATAGGGAAAAAACGCGAGTAACTGTAAAAGGTCCAGACCAACGAGATCTTAGCTTTCCGGGAAAAAGTCTAAGACGAGAATTGAAAAGGAGGACTTGATCCCCCTCTTGAAATTCTCTATGTTGCTTGATCTTCTATCGTGATACGCTTTTGAGCGTTCCTTATACATTTTTGCATTGTCGTATGCCGACAAACGCCATTCATCAACCTCATTGATCTGGAGCTTACGTTTCTCACCGGCTTGCACCAAATCGAGATTTAAAGACTTTATCGCCCAGTAGGCTTTATGTTCTAGTTCGACAAGAAGGTGACATGCCTTTCCGTAAACTAGCCGAGATGGGGTAGTGCCTATTGGTGTCTTATATGCAGTCCTATAGCCCCAAAGTGCATCGTTAAGCTTATTCGCCATTCTCGACGATTCCCATCTATGGTTTTCTCTAGAATGCGCTTCAACTCACGGTTCACTACTTCTACTTGACCACTTGATTGTGGGTGATAAGGAGTAGAAATGCTATGCTTAACACCATATCTTTCTAATGTACGTGTGAATTGGGTGTTGCAAAAATGAGTACCCCTATCACTAATAATGCATTTAGGTGAACCGAACCGTGAAAACAATGCTCGTAGAAATCTAACAACAACTCTAGCATCGTTCGTGGGTAAAGCTTGCGCTTCCGCCCACTTGGATACATAGTCAACAGCCACAATTATATATTTGTTGTTGTACGAACTTGGAAATGGACCCATAAAGTCTATGCCCCAACATCGAACACTTCGCAAACTAAAATAAAATTCTGAGGCATTTCATCGCTTTAGAAATGTTACCTGCTCGTTGACATTGGTCACATGTGTTGACGTACATGTTAGCATCCTTAAAAATCGTTGGCCAATAGAAGCCACATTCAAGTACCTTTTGGGCGGTTCGATTAGCGGCATAATGCCCTCCGGTTGTCCGCCGTGGCAATGTTCAATAATTTCATTGTTTCGGGATGCAACGCACCTTCGGATTACTTGGTCTGCACATCTCCTGAAAAGATAAGGATCTTCCCAAAAGTATTACTTCAAATCAGAAAGAATTTCTTCTTTTGCTGACTCGTGTACTCTTTAGGTAAAATCCTCGCAACAAGATAGTTAGCTAAATCTGCAAACCAGGGTTCCTTAGCTTACTGTTCGTATGGGCGTATAAATGCTCGTCCGGGAACATATCAACGATTGCCTTTCTGTCGGTATCTTGTTTTCATGCTCCTCTAGTCGAGAGAGATGGTCCGCACAACGTTCTCTGCACCTTTCTTGTCTCGAATCTCGATGTCAAACTCTTGAAGGAGTAGAATCCATCTAATGAGTCGAGGCTTTGCATCTGGCTTTGCTAATAAATACTTAAGTGCAGAATGGTCAGTAAAAACAATAACTTTCGTTAAAATAAGATATGACCTGAATTTGTCGAAGGCGAACACGACAGCCAGGAGTTCCTTCTCGGTAGTGTGTAGTTGGCTTGAGCTGCATCCAATGTCTTACTCGCATAATAGATTGGTTGCAAATGCTTATCCTTCCGCTGCCCTAATACAGCCTCCATTGCGTAGTCACTAGCATCGCACATTAGTTCAAAGGTAACCCCCAATCGGGAGCAGTCATAATGGGTGCGGATACAAGTCTCTCTTTAAGCAACATGAAGGCATTAACACATTCATCATTAAAATCGAACGGAGCATCTTTTTCTAATAACTTTAGACATCGGTCGGGCGATTCGAAAAATCCTTTATGAATCTACGATAAAATCCCGCATGACCTAGAAAACACCTAACAGCCTTTACGTTCGAGGGGATTGTAGTTTTTCTATTGTTTCGATCTTAGCTCGGTCCCTTCATCCCCTTAGAGGATATCTTGTGTCCCAAAACTATTCCCTCCCGAACCATAAAATGACATTTCTCCAATTAAGTGCTAAATTTGTTTCTTCACAACGTTCTACACACTCTTAAGATTAGTTAAGCAATTATTAAAAGAGTACCGAACACTGAGAAATCATCCATGAACATTTCCATAATGTCGCCAACCAATTCATCAAATATCGCCATCATGCATCGTTGAAAAATGTGGCAGGGGCGTTGCACAATCCAAATGGCATCGCCGATAAGCAAATGTTCCAACGGGCAAGTAAACGTGGTCTTCTCTTGGTCCTCCGGTGCTATAGGAATTTGCAAATAACCTGACAGGCATCAAGAAAACAGTAAAATGCATGCCCAGATAACTTTTCAAGCATTTGATCAATAAAGGGTAGAGGAAAATGATCTTTTCTTGTCGCATCATTCAACTTCCTGTAGTCAATGCATACACGCCCCCGGTTACAGTCCTGGTCGGAATCAACTCGTTCTTTTCATTGGGGACGACTGTCATGCCTCCCTTCTTCGGAACCACCTGAACTGGACTAACCCACACTATCTGAGATCGGATAGATCACTCCACTCCGGCGTCTAGTAGCTTAATAACTTCCTTTTTGACAACGTCCTTCATGTTCGGGTTTAACCTCCTTTGTCGTTGGGTTACAGGTTTGAAGTCGTCCTCCATGAGAATTTTGTGCGTACAAAAACCGGGCTAATCCCCCGAATGTCTAATATCTTCCATGCCAAGGCCTTCTTGTGCTCTCGCAACACTTCTAATAGTTGGCCCTTCTGTCCATCGTCGAGGCTCGATGAAATGATGACTGGTAGCCCTCCGTTGTTTCCGAAACGCATACTCGAGGTGTCCGGTAATGGCTTCAACTCTAGGACGGGTGGCTCCTCTACCGAGCTCTTTTTCCTTGTCCTCTTCACTGCTCTCGTCAATAGCTATGATGGGCTCGTCGACTTCCTCCCCACACTCGTCGTTGCCAAAATTTTTTGTGTATCCTGCTCGTAGGGAACTGTGATAGACCTTGTACAGAAAAGAAAAAATCATGCTCTACAGCGTCTAAGTAATAGCACTTATCGTCATGCTCATTACTCTTCTTCATCGACTCAGCCATATTAACGTACTTTTTCAACACACGTCTACCGTCAAGTTAACGTCCCATTTCTAACATCTATCATAGTCTCACCGGTAGCTAGAAATGGTCTACCTAGAATCAATGGAACGTTATCATCCTCTTCCATATCTAAGATAACAAAGTCGGCGGGAATCACAAATTTACCTACCTTTACTAGGACATCCTCAATGATACCCTAGGGTATTTTAATGATCGATCAGCTAATTGAAGACTCATCCTAGTGGGTCGTGGTTCACCTAGTCTAAGCGCTTAAACATGGAACACGGCATTAAATTAATGCTAGCTCCTAGATCGGCTAAAGCACGTTCAACAACTAAATCTCCTATAAGGCAGGGAATGTAAAACTCCCTGGGTCTTGGAGCTTTTTCGGCATCTTGTTCTGAAGTATCGCCGAGCATTCACCTCGTAGACATACCGTGGAAACATGTTCGAGCTTCCTCCTCCTGTTCGTCAATAGGTCCTTCAAGAACTTGGCGAAGCTGGGCATCTGCGTAATAGCCTCAACAAACGGTAAGTTAATATGTAATTCTTTACACACGTTCATAATTTTACCGAATTGTGCCTCGTCTCTGTCCTTCTTCAGCCGAGCCGGGTAGGGGATCTTCGGCTGGTACGGTTTCACCGGTGGTCGCTCGATCTCCTTTGCCTTTTCTTTTTGGGGCTCGACTTTTTTCCTTTCAGCTTCGACGTCTCTCCTTCTCAGCTTCGGCCCTCTCAACATCATCGCCCTTGTTTACCTCCACTACTGGCTCGTCGTGGACCTCGACCTCGACTTTATCATTTGATTTCTTCTTGGAGGTACCTCCTGCAATTCTCTTCCGTTTCTCAGGGTGACCGCCTGCAATACTCCTTAGGATTTGGTTCGGTTAACTTGGGAGTGATCCCTGAGTTCGCTCAGCCAACTGCTTCGCCATCTGGCCCACTTGTTGCTCCAATTTCTTGATAGAAGCGTCGGTGTTCTGGGCACGTACTTCTATGTACTCCTCCATCTTATTCATCCGACTCTCGTGGGCTTGAGTGTGTTGCTGAAATTAGTGAGGAGCGTCTTCATCATATCCTTCATTTCTCTCATGTCGTCGGACCCCGACGCTGCAGGTGTATTCTGATACGGACGTGATGTTCCTCCTTGGAAACCAGAAGATCTAGGTGGAATCCCGGTGGTCCTTGGGCGTTGTGGTTATACGATAGATTTGGATGTGCTCGAGGTTGAAAACTCCGCTAGCCTTGTAATTCCCCATATAGTCCACGTGCTCCAGTGATTGTCCGACTTGGCACTCCGAGGTCTCATGAGCTGCGCCACAAATCTCGCATTGGTGGTGTATACGGCTTCTGAGGCGATGGGCTTTGTCATCACGGCATGTACTGACTGTGTTTGCCGGCCTTTGGAAGTAGTGTGTTGATCACCGTCTGGAGCTGAGAATTGGTGGCTGCAATCTGTTGTTGCAATGCCTCGAACTTGGCGTTTGTAACAGTCTCCTCGCTCACCCCCAAACACTCCTGGAGTCTTAATCCTCGTGTTACCTCTCATGAAGCTGTTCCTGGAGTAGTCTTCGATTAAATTCCAGGCGTCTGTGGCATTGAGCTTCACGAGCCCTCCCCCCGCAGCTCCGTCCACATGTGAACTGTTTGATCATTGAGGCCCTCGTGGAATCGGTTGATCATAGCGGCCTTCGACATCCCGTGTTGTGGGCATTTCTTCAATAAGGATTTGTATCGCTCCCACACTCGTAGAGATTCTCTGAATCCTTCTTTGGAAGAGAGAGATCTCCGTCTTCAACCTTAGTACCTTTGACAACGGGAAGTAATGGCCGATGAATGCTGCTCGTAGTTCTTCCCACGTAGTGATTGATCTGGACGGTAACATCTCCAACCAATCCTTCGCCCTGTACTTGAGTGAGAATGGAAACAACATTAGTTTAATCGCATCACTCGGGACCCATTAATCTTAATGGTGTCTGTTACTGTAAGAAACGCCTTCAGGTGGGAGTACGGATCATCATCAGGATTCCCCTCAAACTGAGCCGTCTGAAAGATCATCTGAAGCCAAGCATGCTTCAGCTCAAAATCGTTGTTCGCGATCGGAGGAATAACAATCGCCGATTTTGTACCGCCGGGGGGAGGCGTTCTTAAGTAGATCTTGTAAAGATTGTTTCCTCTTCTTGGTCTTGGTGGGTCGGCACTCTTCGGTCTGCCATCTCGACTTCTATCTCTCGATTGTCTTTGGACGTCTCTGTTCGAGAATTTCAGCAGACTCCTGGGAGTTGTCTTCTGAGTAGTTTACTAACGCTCTTGGTAGTTACTAGCCGTGCCTTCTGTATTGTATCTGAGCTGCCTTCGCATTTCCGCTCGAAATCTGGATCTCCTTCGACAATTGGACCTGGTGGGTGGCTTCGGTCATCCACCGTCAAACAGTACCTTCAATAAGTGAAAACGAAATTTAGCGAAGAACTAGACAAATACGTTTAAAAGGTAACGAGACTAATAATGATGTAGAAACAAATTACGCAATTAATTAAAACTGGGAAAATAGCTAAATTACCGAACTAGGGTGTTCCTAATATCAATCTATTCCCCGGCAACGGCGCCAAAACTTGATCGCGTGCGTGTATGTTTAAATAAAAGATCATGCGAATACGTCAAGTAATATTAAAACGAATATATTATAACTAGAATCCGCGCGATAGGCAGTGTACCTATCGTTTGTAATATAGCTATAGTGAATATCCGAGTATCGAACACGAGGAATAAAATGAATACTAGTATTAACCTATCGAATCGATATTTAGCCTAAATAAAATAGTAGGATTTGTTTATACTACGAACTAACTTAACAAGCAACTTAAGGATCGGAAGACTAAGGAACACAACTAGAAGTAATAAGAGTGACTTAAGATGACAAATATGTGTTCGGATTCGAATCCCGCTAGGTGCTGTCGGCTAAAGCTACGGAATATCGTTCCTACGTGAAAATCGACTAAATCGCAGTAATTTCCTACCCACTCGCGGATTTGCTGTCGCCCTAAACGTTCGTGGGAATCTAAGTTTAGCGATTACTAGATGGCGAGGATCGAGTATTTGCTGTCGCCCTATACTCGAATCCTAACGTCTACGAACGGCCTGATCGTTATTTAGCTGTCGCCCTAAACGATATACCACACATTCATATCAACACATAGACATATTGATACGAAGAAACAATATCATAGAATGATAAATAGTCGAATACACATGTTCACGATTATCCTACGCCTTACTACGACATACCCAACGTTCATCTATTCCCAAACACACAAGAGGATTAGCTACTCATATTGAACGTCACAGCAACGAGATTTAAGGGAAACGAGGGTAGAGAACTCATAAAAACTTCCCTAAGAAGTGAATATGGCGTTTCCGAGGTAGAGCTCTCGTTCCTCGATCGTATGAGCGTAGCTTCGTTGCTGGATCGTCCCTTGAGCTTCTCCAAATCACGAGGCTGTTCCTAGTGTTCTTCCTCCTTCCTTTTCTCTAAATTTTCGTCCCTCTGAAGTTGTATTTCAGTTCTAAGGAGCATCCCCTTTTTATGCTTCGAAAATGGGCTAAAACCCTGAACGTTGGCACGTTCACGGCCTCTTATGGGCCTTCACGGCCGTGACGGCGGCTTAAAACCCTATTTCTTGACTTTCTGGCATGAGTCACGGCCTCGTGCATCTTGACTCACGGCCGTGAATCAGTGAATTTTCCTTCGTTGAACTCTCTGCCTTGATTCACGGCTTGTTGCATAAGGCTTCACGGCCGTGAACTGACCTTCTCCAACTCTCTGCCGTAGTTCACACGGCCTCTTGCTTGAGGAGTCACGGCCGTGACAAGGGACAGTGAACTTACCCATTGTCTCTGCCGAGATCACGGCTTCGTACAATGGAGCTCACGGTCGTGACTCGTTCCAACATTGCATCGTTCCTTTTCTGCCGTGATTCACGGTTTCTTACACATCAGTCACGGTCGTGACAGAGCCTTGTTCTACTTGCTGCCCCTATTCACGGCTTTTGCGAGGAGAGTCACGGCCGTGACACTATGCTGACATCTTCATTCTTTGCCATTTTTGCGTCGTTGTCGCCTCGTTTTCGTTCCTTTTCGCTCGATAAACATTCGAAGGTCCTACAATATTTAAATGGGTGTAAATAGAGCCAATAAACGCATGGAATAACCAAAAATATCCTATTATAACCCACATAAACACATCTATAAACGTATTAAAAATACGTTTATCATATATCAAGGGTACTTTGAATTTTGGTCTGTGGTATTCATATACGGATGAATTCCCATTAATGGGATATTCCGATGCCAAACTATGCCGGCTGTAGGGAAGATTGGAAAAGTACTAGTGGAACTTGCCAATTACTTGGAAATTCCCTAGTAACTTGGTCTAGTAGAAAGCAAAATGATGTCGCCCTCTCCACAACCAAAGCTGAATATATGGCCTTAGAAAACTGTTGTCAACAAGTTCTTTGGATGAAACAAACCTTAGTGATTTTGGGTTAGGTTATGGCAAGACTCCTATTATGTGTGATAGCACTAGCGCTATTAGTATCACTAAGAATCCCGTGCATCACTCTCGTACTAAGCATATTGAGGTTAAACATCATTTCATACGAGACCATGTTCAGAAGGGGAATATCGGTGTGGAATTCGTAGGAACAAATGATCAGCTTGCTGATATCTTCACGAAACCCCTAATTGAGGCAAGATTCTGCGACATCCGTGATCGATGGGAATTATCGAGCTAAATAAGGTTAGTAAATCTGCCTAATTCCATCATTTACTCTAGGTTACTCTACTTTAGATAGAAATTCATAGTTTATCCTATCTTAAGATACTCATTCAGCCTTAGAATTTTCCATGGATCTTATAGATCTTTTCCTTAAGTGTGATTCTCGTATTTTAGGAAGAAATTCGTAGTTATCCCTCCAATACATTCCTTCAGCCATCTAGTTTATTTAGGAATATCCGATCTTCTGGATCTGACCTTGAATGTGATCAGGTTATTTTAGGAAGGAACACGTAGATACCTTTAAAGCCGTTCAGTTATTTTAGGGAACTCATTTATTTAAAATATATTCCTATTCAGTCCAGTCACATCCCTTCCTTATTATGAGATCCCGTCAAATCAGCCGACATCTCTGACAGTTTTCCACTCTCTAATTTGAAATTTCAAATTTTAAATTTCGAAATCCATCCTTATCTCTTCCAAAAATAAACCGACTCCATTCCTTCAAAGATCCAACCGTTCTTCAACCTTCATCATTCAATCATCTTCTTCAAACTTCTCTCGACCTTCAACCCTCATCAATGGCTAGAACTTCCGATCCAAAACTGCTCTTCCCAAATCATCCAGCCGTAGCAAAAGGAACCTACGTTAGACGAAGACTCATCCGATGCCGCTCCAGACTCATCCAGCCAGTTTCACCATCAACCACCCGTGTCCGAAAAATTGGTTCAAAAGACAAATCAGTTGAGAAAGGACCATCTCCCTCTAAGGTTCCCAAGAAGAAGAAGAAGAAAGGTAAGAAAACAACCCCTGTGAAATCACCCGAGCCTGAAAAAATCTGTTTCGAGTCAAGAGAATGCTGAAGAAATTCATGACGAAACCCAGAAATCCCGCTCTAAAAGCCCAACGGCAAAGGAAACCCAGAAATCTCCTTCCCCACTTGATAGGGCCTCGCCGTCTCCAAAACCAAGCTCTAAAACTTCTGATATCCCTTCTATTGATCTGTCCAACCCAACTGAGATCCCAGTTGAAGCACTGTTCCTAGAAGAAAGTAATCGAACCGTCTACAAAAGCTTCAGCAACCGTGATATCGCTCGTGGTCGAGGCGTCGCATTCGACAAGTTACCTGCTGGAACTGTTATCACTTGGCTGAAGGACTACGGATGGGAAATTCCTGAGTATCAACAAGCCCTACTACCCAGAAGCTGTCAAGCTCTTCTACGCAAATTTTGACTACGATGAGTATGAGGGACACATCAATGTCCGTCCTATGTGCTGGGAGGCAGAATCCACCGGACCACGAAAAAGATCAACGAGATGCTTGGAGTTCCTGATGAACCCCTCTGCCACTACGACATGAACAACTGTGCCACGCTGATGGTTTCGAATCCAGTGATGTCCTTCTGAAACTCTGGAATACCCGTACTAAGCCCCGCTTTTCAGATGGAGAAGCTCTCAATCAACTTCCCATAGATTAATTCTTCCTTCATAAGCTGCTGAACATGACCTTATGGAGTGCCAAAATCGGAAGTGGCGGCCACTCTACCACTATGAATTTCATGAGCACTTTTGCCGTGTACATGATATCCCAGAATCGCAAGTTCAACCTCGGGTATTTGATCCTGAAGCACATGATCCAGGTTGTTGAAAGCAAAGACAAGGCATTGCCTTACGAGATGTTGCTCACGCACTTCCTTGAGTGTGAACAAATCCAGATGCCGCCGGCATGGGAAGATACGGCCATCCACATTGTGGATCTTGTGACTCTGAAACGCATGGGGATTCATCACACTAAGGGTCAGGGCTGGTTCAAGGCCAAGGAGAACAGATCAGTGGATAGCGCTCAGAAACGGTCGGCTGCGAAGGGGAAAGCGAAGGTCAAAAGCGACGAGGACGATGACTACGAGGATGAGCTGAGCGTAGGGAAGACAGGAATCTCAGTGCTGCGCCGCGATATCTCTGATATCAAGGCTGACAATCAGAAGCACTTCCACAAGCTCAAAGAACAGTATACCGAGCTGTCACTGAAACTATCCAAGCTCTCAAGCTCGTCAAGAAGACCATTCCTAAGCCCGCCGATTCTGAAACATCTTCTAGCCATGTAGGCTGCCCTCTTGCTCCATTCTGCTCTTAGTTGCCCCTAGGTTATTCCGCTCTGCCAGTATCGTGTAGTTCCTAAGTATCCCTCCCCTTTTTGATAATGAGGGGGAGTAGTAAGGTAAGTTTTAGGCGTTTTTACGTCTAAGTCTAAGTGTCTTTGGTATGTAGGGAAGTTTGTTGAACCCTAATATATTTGCTGCTTTTATGATATATCTCCTATGTTTAACATCTTTGCTCTGATCTATGGATATATCATGTGCTGATCTTACACTCTGATACTTGAATGTGCGAATTGACTGTGCTAAGTGTCTGCTGCGATGATTACATGATTGCTTGAACCATGCTTGGAAAATGTGCACTTAGGCAGGGGGAGCACACTCACGGGTAAATTTCGACTTTTGTACTCAAGATATAACATAGAATAGATAGGATATATCCGCACTTAGACAGGGGAGCAAAATTGATCATGATATATCTTAGGCATGTCATAGAGATAACTGCACATAGGCAGGGGGAGCAAATGGGTATCACATGTGATTAGGAAATATCGTATGCTCTGCTTTGTGATTATGGAACACTTAGACATATGCGCTAGGACTTGCGTAATCGAATATGCTTACTTGCTTCCGTGCTGCATCAATTACATGTCATCATCAAAAGGGGGGAGAATGTTGACCTTTTTGGTCCATATATGTTAGAGAGTTTCGATGAACGATGTAATTGTAATGACATTAGGACTATAAATAAGCAAATTCAATTTGGGACAAATAAAATGCCTAAGTTCATGATAATGTTCAACCATGCATTGCTAATGAGCTGAAAATTGTTAAAGTGTCGAATATTTGAATTGCCTGTGATTTTGTGATGATTTTATGGAACTAGGTGATCGCATGTTATAGACAGTCCATGAGATAGGATATATCGTTCTGTGCTATATATGGAAATAATGCATGAGATATCCTACTGAGCTATAAAAGGAAAATATGCTGTTTATATATGGAAAGTGATATATCCGTTGATACTTGTTTATTCCTGGACGAAAATCACTTTACGGTTCTTGCATGCTTTCAACTGTATTTAATGTGCAATATTGAATTAATATCTTTCCTGGTGCTGATTGGATTATTATATTAAGGAAGGATTTGATTTGATTGACCTTATGAATAAAGTGCTCCTATATGTATGTGGTATAACGGGTGATATCTCTAAAATAAGGAAAGTTGTGCCATGATGTGATAAATCGATTTAAGTAAGCTCTGATCTGACTGGTGTGCTAAAACATGGTAAATATATTGATTAATGCTATGAGCTGTACATGGAAAACGTGTTGATGCCTTGTATCTTGTGTGCCATACATGGAAAGTAAATCTGGATTGACTCGTTACTAGGAAACTGATAGCAGGGAATCACTTATGGAAAATTCTGATATGGAAAATATATGCGAAGTGGTTGAATATGCTTAAGAACGAAATTGAGTCTCTATATGGAATAGAATCATGCTTTAATGTGCTATATAACCGTTGTGATGATTTATTAGAAGCATGATTTATTTGGTATGATTGACTCGAAAGCTACATGGAAACTATGCTTGATTTGGTGATTATTGTTTGATATGACTTTCCATGTGAAGTGCTATTAGAAAAGGATTATATATGAGCTGCACTTTAGATTTTCGAAGTACAGAGAATTTGCGAATTAAGCCTACGAGAGATTTTGAGCAGAGAGATACTAAGAGATTCCTGAGCCATTCACTTGCGATAGCTTTCTGCCTACCGAACTTTAACTTGCCTATCCATCACTGAGCGAGTGATTCATCTGATATTCCATCATCCCCTGCCATATATTCTGTCTTCGGACGTGTTGTCTTCGGACGTGAGCAATACCAAGGAGGCAAGGTCGACGTTTACGCACACGTGAAGGGAAGGACAAGTCCGGGGGCCCTTCGGTAGCGAGCTGTGTCTGTCGGGATCAAGGAGATTCCGAAGAACGAACTCGGCGTGTGGTAACCTAGTAGTGTCTAGTGTTCGTCTTGTTTCGGTTGTGTATTGGGCTAACCAATCAGTTTTGTATCCAGCTACGGTGCATTATAGTGATTGGTTAAACTCTTGGAAGCAAATCCCAAGGAGAGGAGTAAACCTAGTTGGGGATATAACCTCTATAAAAATCCTGTCTCGCATTACTTTTCAGTTATTTCGTTATCACTGTGAGACAGACCCGAAACACATCCGACGGTACTAGGATATAACAGGCATACTCGTCCCATTATCATTAGGCATATCTAAGTCACCACACTAAGGATTTGTAAAAAGAAGCATAAAATTTTATAAGCCTAATTCACCCCCCTCTTAGGCACATTTATATCTTCACTACCATCTCTCAAGACCCAAACCACACCATAGCCCTGAAAGTGAAGGATGCTTTCTATTTTCTTTTCCCTGATCGATGATAATTATTGACTAACAACTCATCATATCTTCAATGGCCCTCGAATGGAGAATCTCCCCCAAAAATGGGTGGCTAAGCTTAATGGCCTCCCAAGCTTCAGACGAAGAATCGCCTTGAAATTCCTGAGGATGACCGATGGCAGACGAGGTTCAGCCTCGGGGCATCGCACAACAAGCTTGTTAATCGGTATATTACAGAACCAAACCAATTAACCCGAAACCTAATAACCCGATAACCAAATACTTAATTGGTTTTGGTTCGGTTTGCGGGTGGTTGTCTCAATTGTCAAAAAACCGAATAACCCAAACTGAATAACCCGAACACCGATAATAACCCATTTGAACACCCCTAGTTATTATATCGCTAATAAGTGTTAATAACATAATAAATGAGTTCTTACAATCGAAATAAGCATCCACTGCAAATATAAGAGTTTATTTTGATATTACGTCGTCAAATATAAGATTTGCGAGGGTATGCTTTGAATCTAATTATAACATTATGCATAAAATAAGATTAATTTATTTAAAGTTGAATAAAAACATCATATATTTTTTCATAAGACTACATTTTAAATTATGTATTTAGTTTTTTGAACAATGCTGTCTTTATTTAGAAGTTCAGAAGTCTTTATTTAGTTATTGTTATAATTACAACTTAATTTTTAAAGATGCAATGTAAAAGCAATGATATTGGAAAAATAATTCAATTTGCAAGAAATATATGACATTCAATAAACAAAACAGTAGGTTATTTATTAATTTGTGTGATTTTTAAAAGTATAACTTTATTGACAAATAGTATATTAAGAAATCTAAAATATTAACAAGGAAAAAATATTATCTCCTAGTTAAGTTCGGTCGTCTTCCTTTTTAAACCCTATCATTCTTGACAAAGATTAGAATAAAAATTATAAAGTAAACTGTGTTTGGCGGATGAAAAGTGACATGGGGCAAACCCAATCAAAGATATTTTTACGTGTGGGGGCTCTGGATAGTTTGCGGTAGATTGATAGTTATGTAGTTTTCCGGGTAAGCGAGGGGTTGTGGATGCTGGGACGTAAACAGAAAGAACAACAGGATTTACGTGGTTCGAATCCTATAGGATTCTACGTCCACGGGGCGCTGGGAACTGTTTTTTACTAAGTAGCAACACGTTACACACTCATATAATCCTCTCCTTCACTCCTAAAACATGAAAATACGTTCAATATATCTAAAGAGAGAATGCTGGGCTTTTGTAGAGAGAGATAATCCTTTTGAAAATATGGCCAAGTCCTTCTTTTATATCAGCTTCCCCGCCGTTTGTCTGCTGTCAGATTCCAGGATTTCTGGGGGACGCACAACCTAGGGTGCTTAGGAAAGATGACTGATTGCTTGATGGAATGACTTCTGCGATACTTACAGTGATTTGCTCAGTAATATCTTCCCTGTGAGAAAGTGACACGCGTCCCTGCAGCTATCTTCCTTTCTTTCCACTGTTCCTGCACTTTTATACACAATGGTTCTTCTCCTTTTGTCCGGTCAAGGCTTGTGCCCGTCAGGTCCTTGCAGGTCCTTCCTCCCAGGCAGATACTTCATTATGGGCCTTCTTCTTCACGGGCCTTGTTGGCTTTCTTTATTTGCTTTTTTCCAGCCCGTCTCAGTTGAGTCCACATCAACCACTCCCCTACTCTAATTTATTTTTGGGAACAAAAGTGAATTAGAGTAAATAAGTAAGTAAGAGTAAATAAGTAAGTTAGGTCTTTCTTCCCCTTAAGGTCCTTCCTTCATGATTCACTGAAAGGACGCGACCTTTCCAGCTCCTTTTCGGCGTCTTGGAAACCTCCCCTTCTTTAAGGGTGGCTCCTTTCAAGGCCCTTCTGTCATGATTTCCTGTGGGGATGCGACTTCTCCTTCTCAGTGCCTTGGGAACCGTTTCTTTTTAAAGTGTGGTTTCTGGAAGTTCATTTTTTATTTTTGAAGAGTTGCTTTGTCATTTAACAGGTACGTCTCTCTCTTCCTCCCTTTCTATTTCTTCTTCCTTCATCTCCACGGCTTCCACCATTTCAAATTCGGTGAAATCTTCATCTTCCCCTACTCACTCCCACCAATCGATTTCTTCTGATACATCCTCCACTCCTCCAATTTCGCAGCCCATTTCCCAACCCGAAGCTCCTACAAGACGCGCCGCCGCGTCCCAAACCGGCAACCGACCGCGAACTCGTTCAGCCATTGCTTCTGCCATGGCTTCCCTTTCTCTTGGCGGAGCCGGATCTGCTGGTTCGCCGGCCGCTTCCTCGGATTTGGCCGTTCTTTCTGAGTCGTTACCCCCTTCTAACCCTAAATCCATCTCTTCTTCCTCTGCGCGGGTTCCTCCCAGCGCTTTCAAGGCCTCTACCTGTTCGTCAGTGGGTCTGGACAATATGGTGGAGGGGGGCTTTACCTTTGAGGGTTTCACGGCGAGGGTGGCATCGCCGGACCAGAGGGCTGACCATCCGCCTCCCCTGTGTTTGGCGTTCTGGGAGGCCCAAATCAAGGCCGGGCTGCGCTTTCCGGTCCCTCTCTTCCTCTCAGAAGTGTCTAGGGCTTTCAAAGTCCCTCTAAACCAGTTCCAACCCTCTGCTATTCGTCTTCTCATAGCCTTTTTTGTGGCGGTGAGGGCTGCTGGAGGGGTCCCCTCGCCCGATCTGGTGCTTTCCGAGTTATCGCCTAAGCTTCATGGCGCCTTCTTTTACCTTTCCTCCGTCTCTTCTCGCCTGGGAGGAGAGACTCATTTTTTCGGAAAAATCACAAGATAGATAAGGATTGGCAGGGTCCCTATTTCTTCGTGAAGTCCCCAAGTGGCTCGTGGGACTTTCCCTGTGATAAATGGGTGACTGGTGCGCCTCCTCGTAGTTCCGGTAAATGTTCAAAGAGGAATTCAAAATCTTTGGCCTTTCTGAATGCCCATGCCGAGGAACACGGCCCTTTAAACCCCTTCTCTTTGGCCAGATTTCCCGGAATTTTGTATCGCTTTGGTTCTCGCCCTTCTCTGTTAACTTTTCTCTTGAGGGTATTTTACGATTCTTGTCGCATTTTTTGATAGTTTTTCGGGATTGACGTTCTGTTGAGCCCTTGTTGGTGGGTATTGGATTCAGGGATGACAGGCTCGTGGCTCAACCTGCTGGCGAACGTGGACGAGAGGAATGCTCCCCTTCCTCCTGTTATGGAAGGATCTGCCCCATCTCCTGATCCCCCATGCTTTTAGGTGCTCAAGACATTCGCCCTGAGGTCCGTCAGTCCCTTCCCAAAGATTTGGGGACCTCCGAACTGCCACCAGCTGGTCCAACTCCCCAGGCGAAGTGAAAAGTTGGGCCTGCGGCGAAGCCGTCCAGAAAGTCCAAGAAACGGCTAGTCCTTTCTGAGAGCGGGGGTGGCGACGATCAGGTTGAGGTCCCACAGGAAGGTCCTCAGCGTGAGAGCCTTCTTCCTTCTGGAATCCCTGGGCTGGAGCAAAGATGGAGGTGCTAGGCCGCCTGGTTCCTCCAGAAGACAGGGAGGTGTTCTTTGGTAGATCTGCCGCAGAGAACGAAGCAGAGCTGGCTCACCATCTTCTCAAGGTACGCTTCTTGCCATTTTCCGGTGGGCGCTTTTCTTTGTTTGTCGGGTTTTAAAGTTCCTCTTGGTATTTAGGTTATAGGCCTGGTGTCGGTGAAGTCTTCTGAGAGTTCGTTGGTGCCAGAGTTGGAGGGGCGCATCCGGTCTCTTCAAGAGCAGCTAGAGAAAGTTCAGGCTAGTTTGGCCGCGCAGGAAAAAGTGGTCGAGGAGGCTCAGTCCAAGTTTGAGTGTGAGAGTGAAAGGTTAGAGGAGGAAAAAATTGAGCTGGCTAAGCAGTGCGAGGAGCTGCGCCATTCTTCGGGGAAGGAGAGGGAAGAGCACGCCGCCCTGCTGACGCAGCGTGAGGAGGAGCTTAAGAGCTCTTTTGCCAAGGAAAAAGCGAAATGGAACGAAGATTTCATTCGCATGACGGAGGTCCATGGGCCGATCGGGCTGGTGGACATGAAAGCTAAGCGTGCTCAAATTTGTCAGTGCCACCTCTTATCTACCGCGGCCGGTCAAAAGTTCCTTGGGTATCTGGCGGAAGATTGGCGCCGGGCCTATCTGGAGGATCCCATTTCCTCAGGGACTTCGTCCCCTTCATGCAGTACTATTTTTTGGGGGGCCATTGCGCAGGATCTGATGGTATTGGAGCGGCTGCCGCCCTTAAAGACCTTCCTCCCCCTACATCCTTCAAAGGGGACCCAATGGCGGAGGAGAACCCTCTATTTTGGCGCCCCTTTGCTGAGAAGCATATGGCGGTTCTGGCCCAAGCTAACATCTCCGACCTCCCTGGCATCACCTTTTATCCTCCCGAGGATTCTTCTGTTTAATCCTTCTTTTCTGTTGTTGTAACGAACCCTTTCCTTTTCCTGTTTTTGCGGATATTATTAGGCTTTTGTTCTTCTGGGGAGCTTAACTCCCCCATGTTTTTGTCGAGGTCCCCTTTTTTCCCTTGTAATATAGGACCTTCTTATTAAGTGTTCACATGCCTTAATTTGTTAAGCTTAGTCATGCTCCATCACCGTTTTATTAAATTCGCAAGTCAAGTACGAATTGTACACGCCTTTGGTTATAAGGGCCGTCGCCTTTATCCAAAGGTGTCATTCATGCGCTAGGCTCTCTTCGTCCTTAGCGAATCCAGTAACGTAGGCCCGAAGGTCCTAAGTAGGAAGTGGGGATCTCTCCCACTGTTTCACCCTGGTTATAGCGCCAGTTACGCTTAGGTACCTATACACGTCGCAGACCTTACTGGGGACCTTTGATGTCCTGTACGCCACAGCCCGTCAGCGGTGGTATCTTGTACGCCCTCGTGGGCATCTTTCACGTCGCAGACCTGTGGCCTTTGATGTCGGGTACACTGCTGACCGTCGGTCTTTGCATCATCTCACGTCGCAGGCTATCGGCCTTTGATGTCTTTGTACGCCGCAGGTCCGTCGACCTTTGGTATCGTTTCACGTCGTAGGCTGTTAGCCCTTGATGTCATTGTACGCCGCAGGTCCGTCGACCTTTGGTATCGTTTCACGTCGTAGGCTGTTAGCCCTTGATGGCATTGTACTCCGCAGGTCGTCGACCTTTGGTATCGTTTCACGTCATAGGCTGTTAGCCCTTGATGTCATTGTACGCCGCAGGTCCGTCGACCCTTGGTATCAATTATAAGTACACTTTGTTATGACAAAACGTTTATATTCCGCTGGGGAGGTACGCCTCGTTAAAACCTTATCTGGGCAAACCTCCCTTTGAGGCAAAATCCCAGATGAAGGAAAAAGAGTACGTCCCTCCCTTTCTTACATAGCAGTATTACACATAAAATTTTTTCAAGTTAGAGATGTTCCAAGGGCGGGGCAAGGACCTCCCATTGGCATCTTCTAATTCGTAGGCTCCACCTCCCAGCACCTTTGTCACGCGATAGGGCCCCTCCCAGGGAGCTTCCATTTTCTTCAGGGGTCGTAGGACATCGGCTCTTTGCAGTACCAGATCCCCCTGTTGAAATCCCCTTGGTCGGATTCTCCGATCGTACATTGCCTTTACGCGACTTTTATATCCTTCGGTCCTTACGTGGGCCTCTTCTCGTACTCCTTCGACAAGGTCCAGGTCCTCCCTTCTTAATTGTGCGTTCTCCCTTTCGTCATATGTCATCATGCGGTGTGTCTCGATGCCAATTTTGGCAGGTGTTACTGCGGCCGAACCGTACACTAGCTCAAATGGCGTTTCTCCTGTTGCCTCACGAGGCTTGTTCGTACGCCCAAAGGACAACATCCAGCGCCTCTATCCATTTGTTCCCATCCTGCTCGAGTCGGGCCTTGATCCCCCTGAGGATGGTTCGATTGGAGACTTCGGCTTGCCCATTTGCCTGGGGATGTCCTGCCGCCACAAACCTTTGGGTCACCTTCATGCCTTCACAGAATTGCCGTGTTTTGGTCCTACAGAATTGGGTTCCATTATCTGAAATGAGGATCCTGCGAGCTCCATAGCGGCAGCAGATATTCTTCCACAGGAATTCGATCACCCTTTCCTCGTCTATTCGCGCTACCGCTTTAGCTTCGACCCATTTGCTAAAGTAGTCCACCGCCACAATAATGAACTTCTTTTGTGCTTTTCCTCGAGGAAACGGGCCAACGATATCGATCCCCCATTTATCGAAAGGACATGGAGACTGCATCGTCCCCAAGGCTTCAGCGGGGACGTGGATTCTAGGACCATACATCTAGCAATTACTGCATCTTCTGACCAGATCCTTGGCGTCTTTGATGATGTTGGGCCAAAAATATCCGGCCCTGACTACCTTCCTAGTAAGGGATTTATATCCTGCATGGTCCCCCGCGCATCCTTCATGGATTTCTTCGAGTATCTTCTTGCCTTTCTCTTTGGAGAGACACCGGGCGTAAGCATGCACAAAAGTTTTTTTGAAGAGACAGTCGCCGATCAGGCAGAACCTCTGTCAGTATTTCCTCTTGTCCTTCTGGTTGGAGTTCTTTAAGGTGGCTATGATGGGGCCCTCCAATCATTCCTTTCTTCTATGTCTGCCACGAACTCCCCTGTTTGATCCTTGTCTACAGCGAGGTAGGTAATACCTTCTTCCTTAAGAGTTGGCCCGGAACTTGCCGCCTTTGCTAAATAACCAGCCTTGTGGTTTTCCTCCCTGTGGACCTGCACAATCTCACAGGAATCGAAAGCTTTCGTTAGCTCCTCAACCTTTTTACCATATTCGACCATTTTTTCATCTCTCGCTTCGTAGTTCCCCCTCACTTGCTGCACCACCAACTGCGAGTCCGAGAACAGAGTAACGTCTCGCGCTCCCAGCTCCCTCGCAATTCGCAGACCATGGTTGAGGGCTTCGTACTCTGATTCGTTATTTGAGGCCTGAAAATAGAAAGTGATGGCAAAGCGGAGCTCCCCTCCCTCAGGATCGATGATGAGAACTCCCGCCCCGATCTTTGAGAAGTGGCGGACCCATCCACATATACCTTCCATTGGCGTTTGGAGGGTCCCTTAGTGGTTTCGAGGACGAAGTCTGAGAGGGCCTGGGCCTTTACGGCGGTCCTTCGCTCGAATTCTACATCGTACTCCCCTACCTCGATGGCATTTTACCATCCTTCCTGATAGATCTGGTTTGTCTAATGTCTGCTTCAGAGGGAAGTTAGTCCGCACGCTCACCTTGTGTGATAAGAAATATGGCCGAAGTCGGCGGGCGGATGTCATTACGGCTAGGGCGGCCTTCTCAACCTCGTAGTATCTAGTTTCCGCATCCAGCAGCACTTTACTTAAAAAATAGATGGGCCTCTGGGAGGTCCCTTCTTCCTTCAACAAGACGGAGCTTATCGCGTGGTCCCCTATGGAGAAATACAGCACCAGCACGTCCCCCATCAAAGGTTTAGTCAAAAGGGGGGTGTTGTGGAGGTACTCCTTTAGTTCTTCAAAGGCTTGCTGGCATTCCTTGGTCCACTCGAATTGCTTGTTCTTTCGTAGTACCTTGAAGAAAGGTAGGCTCCTCTGGACTTCCTTGACGCCCTGGGAGGTTGCATCTCTAAAATAGCTTTTACTTTCGCGGGGTTTACCTTAATACCTCGCTGGGTCACCATATAACCAAGGAACTTTCCCGATCTTACTCCGAACGCACATTTTTCGGGGTTCAGCTTCATGTCGCTTCCTCTAATTGCTTCGAACACGTCCTCCAGGTCCCTAGTATGATCGGTGAGGTGTATGGACTTCACGAGCATATCATCCTACGTACACCTCCATGTTCCGGCCTAATTGCTGCTTGAAACCTTATCCACCATCCGTTGGTACGTGGCTCCCGCATTTTTAAGTCCAAAGGGCATCCGAACGTATCCGTATGTTCCCCCTGGTGTCACAAAACAAACCTTATCAAAGTCATTTGAATCAAGACTTACCTGGTGATAGCCCTGGTAGGCGTCCATCATGCTGAGGACCTCACACCCAGAAGTGGAGTCCACAAGCTGGTCTATTCTGGGCAGCGGGTAGTGGTCCTTGGGACAGGCCTTGTTGAGGTCCCTAAGTCAATACACATTCTCCATTGCCCATTTCCCTTCTTTACCAGGACAGCATTATCCAACCAGGTGGGGTACTGGATCTCCTGGATGTGGCCCGCTTGAAGTAATTTGTCGACCTCCTCCTTCAGGGTCTGCGCCCTTTCGGCCCCGCATAGTCGGAGTCTCTGCTTAACGGGCTTAGTGCCAGGTAGGACGTTTAGATGATGTTTGGCTATATCAGGGCGGATTCCTGTCATATCCTTTGGGGAAAATGCGAATAAGTCCGCGTTCCTCTGCAGACACCCTACAAGCTCCTTTGTGGTTTGTTCCCCTAGGTGTGTCCTATTTTGGTAGTCCTCCCTGGTTGGTCGGGGTATAGCTCTACGTTGACTAGCTCCTCATCTACTTCGGGCTGCAAGCTCGTAGGTACCCCTCCTTCGATCTTAATCCTCTTGTCTCGACCGCTTCCTTCTCTGACCTTTTCCCTTAGTTACTGCCTTGACTTCATTGGCGTAGCATCGGCGGGAACTTTGCTGATCCCCCAATATTTCTCCGACATGCTCCCCTACTGGGAATTTAATTTTCAGGTTGTAAGTAGAGGGGATTGCTCTGAACTCGTTGATGGCGGGTCGTCCCAGAATGACATTGTAAGAGGAGGAGATGTCGACCATAAGAAAGTTGATCATTTTCACAATCCGAACTGGATCTCTTCCCATTCCGACGGGTAACGTTATTTCTCCCATGGGCTGTATCCCAGGTCCCCCGAATCCGTATAAGGCAGTGGAAACGGGTCGTAGCTCCACTCCCAGGTCTATTTTTCTGAAACAGTCTAGGAATAGGATGTCAGCTGAGCTTCCCCCGTCTATAAAGACTCGGGATACATCGTATCCGGTGATATCGGTTGTGATGACCAAAGCATCGTTATGCGGCCTAGTGATGTGTTCTTCGTCCTTTGGTCTGAATTGTACGTTCGCGAGGGCCTCCGTGTGCCCTACTAATCCCCATGGTCGGAGTTGCCCAGTTGTCCTGGCATAAGACTTCCTAGCTCGATTGGAATCCCCACCACTGGGACCTCCGAAAATAATCAGGATGGAGGCCCTGGGCTGTCCTGGGGACCTTTGTCTGCTGGAGGTGGCAACGGTTTACCCTTATTCGGCACAGGTCCCCCCTCTTCCTTTTTTCCGGGGATGGGCTCAGGTCCCCGCTTAACAAACTCCTTCAAATGTCTCGCCTGTATAAGTCTCTCTATCTAATCCTTCAAATGATAGCAATTGTTAATATGGTGCCCGTATTCATTATGGTAACGACAATATAAGTTAGAGTAAGGTCTAGAAGGTCCTGAGGATCCGGCGAGGGGCTTCCTTAAGGCTGGGTGTCGTCCTGCTACAGCTAAGACCTCCTCAGGATTAGCACGTAGTGGAGTGAACCTCCGTGGGCCCTGGCCGGAGATCCCCAAGGCTCTTTGTGAGGCAGATGCAGAGGTGGCCTTGCATGTCCTTGGCTTCTCACGGCCCCTTCCTTCTTTGGCGTGGTTATCTGCTTCTCCTCTTGTGCTTTGGCCATCTTGCTCTCTTCCAAGTTAATATACTTGTCCGCCCTCAGTAGTAGGTCCTCGAAAGTCGGCGGTGGTCTCTCGGAGAGAGAAGCGAAGAAGTCCCCGTCCCGAAGTCCGTTTATCAGGGTGCTAACCTTGACAGAAGGCGTAGCCGTCGGTACCTCCAAAGCTGCAATATTGAACCTGCTTATGTATGCCCGTAGACTCTCATTTTCCCCCTTCCGTACTTGAAAGAGCGACATGTCGGACTTAGGCTGTTTTCGGGCGCTGGCGAACTGAGTGATGAATATCAACTGGAGTTCCCGGTGCTAACTGGCTAAACCATTGCTGGGCCGCCCTCACTAAGGTGGTTAAGAACACTCTGCACTTGACCCCATCCGAGAAATCATGAACCAGGATGGTGTTTTGAAAACGTAGGACGTGCTCCACGGGGTCCGTCGTCCCATCGTACTCATATGGCAACTGTTTGAAGTTAGATGAGACCTTCCCCACTAGTAGCTCCTTTGCAAAAGGCGTCCCCCCTACTAGCCCTTCTCCTATCCTTGGCGGCATGGTTCTGCTTCTGACACCGTCCACTACCTGCTTAAGGTCCGCCAGTTGATCCCGCAGTTCTTTTTCTCTTTTGGTCCGAGTTTCCTCTTTTTCCTCTGGGCGTAGCGTGACCTTTTTCCTTCTTTTGGAGCCTCCTGCCCCTTTAGCGTGGTCCGGGGCTTTGCTGACGGACTCAACGGAGATCAGCGTGGGGTTCTAATATTCTTTTCTGGCTGATCCGCCTTGTTCGCTCCTCTTCCTTCCCCCGAACCTGTTCCGCAGCTCCCCCACGTCCCTCAGGATGCTTGGGGGTTCTTCTTCCTTCCTTGACTCATTCTCTGATTTGGACAATCGCTTGCTGTGTTCAGAGGACGTTGCCTGGGGTTGCGGCTGCGTCTCGTTTTCCCCAGTTACTTCTGTGAACTTACCGTCTACTTGCTCGGTCTCGACACGTGGCTGGGCCTTTTTTCGTTGTCTCCGTTTCTTTCTTCTCTCAGCCAGGGTGCTATTGACAGTGTTGTGCACCAAGAGGTCCAACTGTGCGGCAGTCAAGGTGATTGGTGTTTCTGGCGATATCACAACAGGAGTAGGTGCCGGGGTGGCGTCTTGCTTGCCGTATCGCCCCCTGCAACCTCCTTAAACTGCGGGTCCAAGTTTTTCGGTATAGAAGAGTCTCCCTCCATCAACGTCCTCGTGTTTCTCGCCTTATCCCTGTAACAAAAATAAAAAATACACAAGAAATTTTTCAACGCAACCTCGTACCTTGCTCGAGAATTTCTCACGCCTTTAACTCCGGTTTCCCACAGACGGCGCCATTTGATATGGGGCAAACCCAATCAAAGATATTTTACATGTGGGGGCTCTGGATAGTTTGCGGTAGATTGATAGTTATGTAGTTTCCCGGGTAAGCGAGGGGTTGTGGATGCTGGGACGTAAACAGAAAGAACAACAGGGATTTACGTGGTTCGAATCCTATCGGAGTACCGCAAAATATCTATCCTATATAAACTTTCTAACATCGCTCCACAGGTCGTCATCCATGTACAGCCTTGCCCTCAAAAGACCCTGGAGTACGCCGTCAGCCTGCCTTAGTCGTGGCGTTTCTCAACGTCTGACTTTATCGTACCTGCAACACATAAAATGTGGAATGAGCTTATAAAGCTCAGTAAGTGGAAACCATGCAATGCACGTGTCCTAAAATGCAAGGCATCCGCGCCAATGCTTCCTAATCCTATCATGTAATTCGTGTCTTGAAATTCATGTCTTGTATTTATGTCATGAAATTCTTGTCTTGTCTTATCTTATAGATCGTGTCTTGTCTTGTCTTGTAATTCGTGTCTTGTCTTGTAATTCGTGTCTTGTTTTGTAGGGCCCTTGGCTTATCTTGCTATGCACCATCATGGAGCTCAAATCCACTAGGGATAAATAAATATATAAAACTGGCAATACCCACTCATGGGAAGCTAACCCTATAGCGCCTTTTCTGTCCTAAAGTGGTTTCATACGCCATGCGGATGCTTCACATTGGAAGACCTGCTACGAGGATGCTAACACCTATTATACCCGTGGTGTTGCATGTCTCCTCAAATTGCATCTTCCAGGTTGCAACTTTCCGCTACATGCATGCCCTTGTCTTGAGACATGTCATGTCACATGCATGCCCTTGTCTTGAGACATGTCATGTCGTGAAATTGGTGACATAAAATCACCATGGTAGCATAGAAGAGCCAGTAATTGCAAACATTTATCGTGTACTAGAAATCATGCGTTACATATACTCGTGTCTTGTAGCTTTCGTGGGACTCATGTATGCTCGTGAAAATGCGTATGTGAATAATGCCAAAGTGCTTATCATGGCACTTCATATATAATTAATTCACATAAATAAATAAATCACATAAGATTCACGTAAAGTCATAGAAGCATATAATCATGTCATTCAAGCACGTAACCATGTAATTCACGCACATATAATGTGTTGTAGTTGAGATCTCCACTCACCTGGTATTCCTTAGCTATTAGCTTATCGGTAAGTCGCTAATCTTCAAACCCTAAAGAACAATATGAGTTTCCTAAGAACTTTTAACTATTTACAAAACCCCTAAAAATTAGACTTCGTCTAATCACTGAGATCGGTATGTTCAAGTTTCAACCCTAAGTGCTCACAACTTGTAATTATATTTACCAACTTAAAATTAGTCATAAGGTGTGACTTCCTGAGTCCAAATTCTTAACTACGATTATCATAATTGAATCTCATCTGGTTCATATGGATACGTAAGATAATAAAGCATATAAACTTAACATTTATAACCGAATTTACAAGTTATCAGTAAGACTTTTACCTCTTTATATATTTGAAATTTAACTTGCTAAAGGTTGCGTGTTGAATCTTTACTTTGGTCTTCTTCTCTTCCTTGTTATTCTTTCGTGTTCAAATGAGGGTTCTTTTGTTAATGATCTTTTTCTTCTATTCATAAGGATGTTCGAATGATATAAAGGATATACATCACTACTTAAAATTCGTGTGGAATGATATAAAGGATATACATCACTACTTAAAATTCGTGTGAGGTGACGTGTTTTCCTAAGGCTTAAGCAACTTTATTATTATTATTCTAATCTCTATCCATAACAATTTGGGCCTAAGATCCAAGATTTAATTAAGACCCATTATAAATATAGTCCAACTCATTTAATCTAATATTTTAAATTTCATTTAGCTCTTTTGAGATTTATAATTTCAAGCTTCAGCATTTCGAGACTTAATGATTTCTGGTTCTAATGATTTCGTGACTTAAAAGATATCGAAATTCTTATCTAGCCCTTTCGAAATTAATTCATTCTTGGAAGTTATAAATCTCGAGACTCATCTTAATTCTAAGTACTTTTCTAGCTTTGACATTTTTATTTTTGATAGCATACTTAGAAAACCCAATTGTTTCACAAACTCCTCTTGTCTAGTTTCGATTTTTTTTTTTATCAACATAATTGATAATTACTTTCCTAAGTTAGAATCCTTCGTAGCACGAAATTAACTCATCATTTAAATTCTCTAGATCCTACGTTCATCACTTAAATCATAATTCGTAACACGCAAAAAATTTTAAACCACATAGCATGAAATCATATAGACACATTAGTCACTTAAGGGCACAAAAGCATAAAAGCATCGTATCACCCAAGTCCTAACTTCTCTATTATTTAATCCGACAAAATTCCTAATTTACTGCTAATTAAGTCGTAAGTCCTGTAATTAAATTTTACGGGTATTACATCCTCCCCCCTTAAAAGGAATTTCGCCCTCGAAATTCCATCAGTTGGAATAATTTAGTGTAGCGATCGGTGGGAAATTTGAAATATCTTCGAAGGCAGAAAATAGGACAAGAATTCTGAACCAAACGTGAAAATTTGGGATCAATAGTCTTGCAAAACTTATTCGGGTACGGAAAATCTTACATATTATTCCGAAACAGCAAGATCCTTGTATTGATCTTTTCTTGTCTATAAACTTATCGTAGAAAATAATTATAATTCTTGACTTCGTATTACTTGCATTCAAAATTTCGATTGTTCTAGAATCACAATCGAATAACAAGTACGGAAGGTCATAAACAACAAGATTATCATAAATCAAGGAATTCAGCGAAACGGTATTCCCTGTCTTGATTTATCTTACCCTTGTTGTTTTTCCGTTATGCAAGGTTTCATCGAAGATTTCTATAACTTTCTAACGTGTTTATCGTAGGATACATCCTTGTCCTGAATCTTAACAGCACAGGGAAGGAAATCCAACAATTAATTCATAATCTATTCTTCCTCCTTTAAAAAGATCTGCTACAATTTTGCTACTCTTTATTTTTAGAAGTCTGGAAATAAGTGTTTCATGTGGTGACGGGAGTTCAAGAAAGAAAAACATTCCATTGAAGTAGAATGAAGGGAAGCAGAAACAAAAAAGTTAATGTAAGGTCTCTCTTGTCGTCTTGGATGCTGACAACTAATTCCTAATAGAATGCGTATGATGCTCATCTAAGTTGGTCGGACCTATTCGCCTTAAGGTGGAGCTAACGAGAATGGTTATAATTCTGATTCAAACCAGAATTTAGAAATCATGAGCATCCACCACGCTTCCGCTGCGCCACTCTGATATGGAGCATGTAAATTGTGCAGAAGGGGTTGAAAAAATTGGGAGATCATGTATATTCTGGTATAATAGGATTTAGGCTTATTGGGCTTAAAGAAATGAAATGTAGTATCACCATCGTATTCCATAAGGAAGAATATTCAAAGAAAAGAAATACAACCTTGATCATGAATCGATCAGAAAATATTGTTCAGAAAATATTTTCGAAATATTATCGAAACATACATTGGCGTTTTTGGGAGCTATTGGCATTATTTCGGCTAAGACTAGGAAATTTCTCTGCTTAACCATTTATGCGAAAAGATTCGCAACTTGTCCTAAGCAGTTACTGAGGTTTTTACTTAGATGTTTAGAGATTCTATTTTAGCTGATCCTGCCCCGCAAGACGGGTATTTCTCTTCTCAGGAAATTGAAGCTTACGATCTTTCCTAGAGAAATTAGAAACGAACTTCATATCTTGAAAGCCTATCTGCCAAGATCATAGTTTTCATCGATACCCAAGCTGCCATTATATGGAAATAATGGAGTATCTTGCTAACACTTAACTATTTCGTGGTGGACCTCCATATGACAGGTTAGTCCATCATATTTGAATGGTCAGAAGGCATTTCCACCTTCGGTACGCGATATTGGCGACACATTTAAATGTGTGGGTCAGTTTCCTAAATTAACAATCGGAGCATAGGTACATTATAAACTATTAACGTACCCCTTATTTCCGTAGAAGGAATTTCTGTTTCCTCTAGGTTAAGGTTGAACATCCGTGGAGGAACTGGCGAGGGCTGCGCCAAGGTTTGATCTGGTTCTACTGATATGTGCATTTGACATATTTTAGCAAAATGTCCTTGCCTCCCACATTTAAAACAGTTGGCATTCTGCGAAAAGCAAATGCCTCTGTGCTTTCGTCCACACTGTTGACATCGAGGTATAGGGTTCGAAACATGAGCATGAAAAGAACATCCATTGGGTTTGGCCTTAATTGGCAAAGTTGGGATCCTTGATGAGTTAACTGGACATTGTGAGGATTCTTAAAGATAAGGGCTTTTTAGTAGTTTCCTGTTCTGGCGTGTTCTCCATCTTCGCTTTTCTTTCTGGTTTTGGAAAATCCGGATTTCTTCCCTAATAGGGTTAGCAATATTTGCAGGTAAGAATCTACGGGGTTCGGATTGTCTTTGTTCATTAATAAGCTTAGAGACTAAGTCCTTGAGTTCACCAACTTGATCTTTAAGTTCACTGATCTGACCCGATTGCCATTGGATCAGTTTAGTAAGATGTGAGAGTGCTGAGTCTCGTTCGTTCATAGGGGACTTAGCTGTAACCCCACGACTTGACTCACCAGTAAATTCTCTATATCCGCTAGTCATTCTACATTAGTCAAACAAATAGACGTGTCATCGTAAGCACATAATCATATCAAACATATAACTTACAGGCAAGGCTGATCCTCCAGACTTTTGAGCGGCCGTACATGGACAGTCTACAGAACCTATATCCTAAGCTCTGATACCGCCTGTGGCGACCCGACTTTGTAATCATATTTAGTGGCGGATTTTCGCAACGTAGCGGAGACCCGTTTAACAAAAGGTTTTCCTAAAATATGATATATTACGACAAAACGTAGCCAACATTGTCATAAATATACAAAGGCCGGAGCCCCAAAATATCAATCCTATCTAAACTTCTAACATCGCTCCACAGGTCGTCATCCATGCACAGCCTTGCCCTCAAAAGACCCTGGAGTGCCGCCGTCGGCCTGCCTTAGTCGTGGCGTTTCTCAACGTATGACTTTATCGTACCTACAACACATAAAATGTGGAATGAGCTTATAAAGCTCAGTAAGTGGAAACCATGCAATGCACGTGTCCTAAAGTGCAAAGGCATCCGTGCCAATGCTTCCTAATCCTATCATGTAATTCATGTCTTGAAATTCATGTCTTGTATTATGTCATGAAATTCTTGTCTTGTCTTATCTTATAGTTCGTGTCTTGTCTTGTCTTGTAATTCGTGTCTTGTCTTGTAGGGCCCTTGCTTATCTCGCTATGCACCATCATGGAGCTCAAATCCACTAGGGATAAATAATATATAAAACTGGCAATACCACTCATGGGAGGCTAACCCTAGAGCGCCTTTTCTGTCCCAAGGTGGTTTTATACGCCATGCGGACGCTTCACATTGGAAGACCTGCTACGAGGATGCTAACACCAATTATACCCGTGGTGTTGCATGTCTCCTCAAATTGCATCTTCCAGGTTGCAACTTTCCGCTACATGCATGCCCTTGTCTTGAGACATGTCATGTCACATGCATGCCCTTGTCTTGAGACATAACATGTCGTAAAATTGGTGACATAAAATCACCATGGTAGCATAGAAGAGCCATTAATTGCAAACATTTATCGTGTACTAGAAATCATGCGTTACATATACTCGTTCTTGTAGCTTTCGTGGGACTCATGTATGCTCTGTGAAATGCGTATGTGAATAATGCCGAAGTGCTTATCATGCCACTTCATATAATAATTAATTCACATAAATAAATAAATCACATAAGATTCACGTAAAGTCATAGAAGCATATAATCATGTCATTCAAGCACGTAACCATGTAATTCACGCACATATAAATTTATGTGTTGTAGTTGAGATCTCCACTCACCTGGTATTCCTTAGCTATTAGCTTATCGTAAGTCGCTAATCTTCAAAAACCTAAATTAGGAACATATAAATTAGGGTTTGTTAGTCTAATTTTTAATTTCATGAAATTGGCTTAATTTGAAAACCCTAGTTTTCGACTTTTATAGGTTCCGAAACGCTAAAGTTTTGGATTTTGTCCTTAAATTGGAAGTATTATTTTGAAATTTATAAGATCTCGAGCTGCAAAGTAACCTAAATCTCGACATAAACTTGGACATAAATCTCGATATGTGGTATAGGTTAGATCTTGACGTATATTAGACATGGATCTCGAGTTGTGTGTTAAATTAGATCTAGACATTGTATATTAAAAGATGTCGGGATATATGTCGGGTCTCTTCATTTAATATACATTTCGAAATCAATACTAGATTCCAATCTCGGCATGAACTTGAATTGATTAGTCAATACACATAGGCTTCGAATTTAATACACAAAGATCTCAAATTGGTTATGGAATTTTGACATTGAAATTATTGTCGATATGTCTCATGGGTTAATTCTCGATATGAATCTCGATATTGTATGCTAGTATGTACTAAGAGATCTCGATATGTTACATAGAATTTCGAAGTCCCTATTAAGATTAAATCTCGACATTGGCTTTAAATTTTATTATGGGATTCCGACATAGGCTTTAACATAAATCTCGATACTCTCCTATTTAGCAACTCCTTATTTCGACATCCTATAACTTCGGCATTCACTAATTTCGAGATTGTTGGTTTCATAACTTCTCACTCGACATTCTTCCTTTTGAATTTGTTGGTTTCTCTTTTCGACATCTTCTAATCTTATCATTTTAAAGCTGCCTCCTTCTTCACATACTAATTCCTAAACTTACCAAAATTTTCTTAGACATGATATATCTAACTCTAAGAACCAACGTTAGTATGATTCATGGTTGAAACCCTAGAATTCATGTTTAACATCATAATCCTAAAAATCGCACCTCTCCTTAAATCAATATGAGTTTCCTAAGAACTTTTAACTATTTACAGAACCCCTAAAAATTAGACTTCGTCTAATCACTGAATCAGTAATGTTCAAGTTTCAACCCAAAGTGCTCACAACTTGTAATTATATTTACCAAACTTAAAATTAGTCATAAGGTGTGACTTCCTGAGTCCAAATTCTTAACTACGATTATCATAATTGAAATCTCATCTGGTTCATATGAATACGTAAGATAATAAGCATATAAACTTAACCGAACTTACAAGTATCAGTAAGACTTTTACCTCTTATGTATTTGAAATTTAACTTGCTAAAGGTTGCGTGTTGAATCTTTACTTTGGTCTTCTTCTCTTCCTTGGTTATTCTTTCGTGTTCAAATGAGGGTTCTTTTGTTAATGATCTTTTTCTTCTATTCATAAGGATGTTCGAATGATATAATGGATATACATCACTACTAGGCTTAAGCAACTTTATTATTTTAATCTCTATCCGTAACAATTGGGCCTAAGATCAAAGATTTAATTAAGACCCAATTATAAATATAGTCCAACTCATTTAATCTAATATTTAAATTTCATTTAGCTCTTTTGAGATTTATAATTTCAAGCTTCAGATTTCGAGACTTAATGATTTCCGTTCTAATGATTTCGTGACTTAAAGATCTCGAAATTCTTATCTAGCCCTTTCGAAATTAATTCATTCTTAAAAGTTATAAATCTCGAGACTCATCTTAATTCTAAGTACTTTTCTAGCTTTGACATTTTTATTTTGATAGCATACTTAGAAAACCCTACTGTTTCACAAACTCCTCTTGTCTAGTTTCGATTTTTTTTTATCAACATAA
>JAPQWV010003488.1:0-40905 GCA_027422505.1 Craterostigma plantagineum
TATGGTCTGCCCTGAAATTCTTTTTGCATATCTAGGAGAAGGGCAGTAAGTGCACCATTGCATGTAGAACACGATGAACCAACGATAGGGGGAGGAGGAAGTTTCGGCTGTACCTGAATCTAATTCATCTCATACGCTTATGCGTAATGAGCGTGAAAATCCCCTGACAATTTCCCGTGAAGGCGATATGATAAGCTTAGGAAATTGGTGCTGTGGATTTTATGGGAACAACAGATCCTGCTGAGGCAGAAACGTGGCTAAAAAGAACAGAGGGTTTTAAATATGATGCAAGTGTACACCAGCGGAGAAGTTTGATTATGCAGTGTCACTCTTACAAGGCATGCATATGAATGGTGGGAAACAGTTCCAGATAGTATGGCACAACCTCCAGTGTTAACTTGGGAGGATTTCTTAAAGAGAATTCAACGACACCTATATGCCAGAAGTTTATAAGGATCAGAAGGAAAAGGAGTTCTTGGAACTTAAGCAAGGAAATAAGTCCGTAGGTGAATACGAGGTGTTGTTCAATCAGCTGTCCCGTTATGCTTCTCATAATGGTTGCTACTGAAAGAAACAAGTGTCGAAGATTTGAATCGGACTTCGATATACATAGAAATCGTATCACTCACTCCTCTGATATGGAATCTTATGGCAGATTAAGGGCAGCAGCTATTCGTGCTGAAAAGTTGGAAACATAATCGAAAAACTATCAAAGTAGTAAAAGGAGGGCAGGTGAAGAATCGTCGAGCGAAAAATTGAAAAAAAAGGTTGGTAATCCATCGAGATCGATGAACATATTCAGTGGTCCTGCCAGAAGCATTATGGGTGGGACAAGAACTGTTGGACGAGGGACTGGAATTTCTCAACCCATACCAGTGTTTGGAACATTGTGGAAAGAATCACACGGGTGTTTTGTAGATGGCTCACTGGCGAATGTTTCGCAATGTGGTCAACGTGGACATTTTGGCTAAAATTGTTCAATGTCGCAACGCAACCTACAGTGGAGCAATCAAGAGTTAGTGGACCCTCCACTATCGTGGAAGGGGAAGGGGCCGAGGATCATATAACAGTGGTGCAGGAAGAGGAGAGTCTGGAGGACAAGCTTATGGACAGCCAGCACAGGGTCGGATTTCCAGATGACTCGTGAAGAAGCCAAAGAGGGGGTCAGGTATATTCACGGGTAAGCTATCTATATGTGATATTGATGCATATGTTTTATTCGATGCAGAGCAACACACTCATTCATGTCACAACATTTGCATCATTATTACATGATAAACCCGAAACCTTAGAAATAAAGTAAATGTTAGACTTCCAACGGGTGAGATGGTCATAATAAGTACAGTATACCGAAATGTAAATTGTTAGTGATGGGGTAAAGATGCAGGCGACCTTATTAGTTTTACCCTTAACGGATTTCGATGTAATATTAGGCATGGATTGGCTGTCTCGATATCGAGCAAAACTAGATTGTTTTTAAAAAGGAAATTGAATTTTTCCTTCGGATCAAACACACATATAGTGTTTAAAGGAGAAAAGAATGTATGGACGGCATGTCCAGATCTCTAATTTACAAGCATCCAAATTGATAAGAAAGGGTGTCAGTGTTTTATATGGCGTATATTATAGATACACGATTGTGTGGATTAAAGGTGGAAGATATTGCCGTAGTAAATGAATACCCTGATGTTTTTCCGGAGGATTTGTCTGGATTACACCAGATCGAGATACAAAATTTACGATTGAGCTTCAACCAGGCACGGCACCAATTTCTATTCCACCATATCGAATGGCACCAATAGAGCTGAATGAGTTAAAGGTACGTTGAAAGAATTATTAGACAAAGGATATATACGGCCAAGTGTATCACCATGGGGAGCGCCTGTGCTTTTTGTTAAAAAGAAGGATGGTACGCTTAGACTATGTATCGACTATAGACAGTTGAACAAAGTGACTGTGAAAACAAGTATCCGTTGTGCCCCGAATTGACGATTTGTTCGATCAACTACAAGGGTCTAAGGTCTTTTCAAAGATTGATTTAAGATCGGGGTACCATCAAATAAAGATTGCAAAGGATGATATTCCAAAGACAGCCTTTAGAACAAGATATGGGCATTACGAATTCTTGGTTATGCGTTTGGACTGACGAATGCCCCTGCAGTCTTTATGGCGTTAATGAACGATGTCTTCCGACCCTATTTGGACCATTCGTGATGTCTTCATAGACGATAATATTGGTATATTCTAGGTCAAAAGAAGAACATGAAACAACTCATTTAAGAATTGTTTCTTCAAACTTTACGAGAAAAGAAGCTATATGCGAACTATCAAAATGCGAATTTTGGTTGGATCAAGTAGTATTTTTGGGCCACGTGGTATCTGGCGAAGGAATTCAAGTTGATCCTAAGAAAATTGAAGCAGTAATCAATGGGAAAGTCCTAAGACGTGGCAGAATTCGTAGTTTTCTAGGTTTGGCTGGATATTATAGACGGTTTGTAGAGAATTTTTCTTTAATAGCCGCTCCAATGACAAAATTATTACGAAAGGGACGATCTTCAAATGGACTGAAGAGTGCCAGAAAAGTTTTGAAGAATTAAAGAGCAATTAACAACAGCTCCAGTGTTAACAATTCCATCAGGTACAGATGGATTTGTGATTTACAGTGACGCATCTCATCAAGGATTGGGATGTGTTTTAATGCACAACATGAAAAGTAGTGGCATATGCGTCACGGCAATTAAAACCGTATGAAGTATCCTATCCAACACATGATTTGGAATTAGCGCAGTAGTGTTCGCATTAAAGATATGGCGACATTATTTATATGGTACGGATTTCAGATTTTCACCGATCATAAAAGTCTGAAGTATCTGCTGAGTCAGAAAGAATTGAATATGAGACAAAGGCGATGGATTGAGTTTGTTAAAGGATTATGATTGCACTATAGAGTATCATCCAGGAAAGCAAATGTTGTGGCAGATGCATTAAGTCGAAAATCATATTCGTTATCGAATCTGATCAGTCTAAGGAAGATGAATATGAAATAGAAGTGAATGATGTAGGTGTTGTATGTGCTTCAATGGTGATTCATCCTATTATGTTGGATCGAATAAAGCAAGCTCAGTTTAAGGATGAGAAATTGGCAAGTATTGCAGAAAAAGTAAAACATGGGTTGACGAAGTCGTTAGTCATAAATAAAAACGGTGTTATGACGATCAATAGTCGGGTGTTCCCCAATATTGATAACATTCGACAGGAAATAATGGATGAAGCGCATACTGCTCCTTATGCTATGCATCCGGGCAGTACAAAAAATGTATCAAACTATTAAATCTCATTATTGGTGGCCAAGAATGAAGAAAGATGTGGCTGAATATGTTCGGAAATGCTTACTTGTCAGCAGATTAAAGCTGAACATCAAGCACCTGCGGGTAAATTACATCCGTTACCCATACCAGTTTGGAAATGGGAACGAATAACGATGGATTTTCTCTATGGTCTGCCTCCTACGGTTAAGAAAAATGATGCTGTTTGGGTAACTGTTGATAGACTTACAAGTCAGCTCACTTTTTGCCATTTAAATGGGGTTCTACATTGGAATATTGGCGAAAAGATACGTCAATGAAATAGTTCGGCTACATGGAGTACCTATATCTGTTGTATCTGATCGAGATCCTAGATTCACCTCCAGATTTTTGGGGAAGTTTACAGGAAGCACTCGGAACTAAATTGCATTTTAGTACGGCGTTTCATCCGCAGACAGACGGACAGTCAGAAAGGACAATACAGACCCTGGAAGAAATGCTTCGAGCGTGTGTAATCGAATTCAAAGGATCATGGGATGATTATTAGCGTTAATAGAATTCGCCTATAATAATCAATATCACTCAAGTATTGGTATGGCACCATATGAAGCTTTATATGGTCGAAAGTGCCGAAATCCAATTTGTTGGGATATGGAAGGTGAACGGGTATTAGAAGGGCCAGATTTGATTCAAGATACAATGGAAAAGATAAAAGTTGTTAAAAGTCGGCTTAAAGCAGCTCAAGATCGACAAAGAGTTCATTGATCAACATCGACGGGAAATGGAATATGAAGTGGGAGAGAAAGTATTTCTACGAGTATCGCCATGGAAAGGTGTTCTAAGATTTGGAAAGAAAGGAAAGTTAAGTCCACGTTATATTGGACCTTATGAAATACTTGAAAGGATTGGACCGTTAGCCTATAAACTCGCATTACCACCTGAATGTCGCAAATACATAATGTTTTTCAACGTTAGTATGTTGCGACGATACAGATCAGATCCTAATCATATTCTTTCGGACGAACAGATAAATGTTTCTGAAGATCTTAGTTATGTAGAGGAACCAGCAGAAATTCTTGAATATGCCGATAAGCAATTACGGAATAAAACGATTCCGATGGTAAAGATACGATGGAAAAATCACTCAACGCATGAAGCTACTTGGGAAACAATGGAAAACATGAAGACACAATATCCATGGCTATTTCCTAATAACGGTACGAAATTTCGAGGTCGAAATTTTTTAGAGGGGAGATTGTCAGGAACTGAAATTTCATATCATAATTTTATGCATTTACATAAATTCCTGCATGCATATGTCACTTAAAACATAAGTATAGATGGAATAAGGTATCTAAAGTATGATAGTTCTAGGTTCTCCAGGAGATAAGTGGTGAAGAAGTAAATGTTATGGTATTTGAATTTCTCTAAGTATTAATTATCTAGGGTTTCTTAAGTTTGGAAAATTTCATGTGTGTAATTGAAAACTAGACAAGTTGGAAGAAATATTTAAATAATATCAAATTATGGTTAAAGAAGAATTCCGGAAAACCAAATATAATGTCGAGATTCATTCAATAAAGATTTCAATTTTTTTCCTCAAAATGTCGAGATGTAGTTATTGAAGATTTCAAAATTCTCACTTAAGTATCTCGAGATCTATTCAATAAAAATAAATAAATATAAAAGAACTTCGATATCTTTCCCTCACGATGTCGAGACACTTAATGAACACTTCGAAAGTCTTCAATCAAAAACTTGAGATTTAATAACGTAAAGATTACGAGAGCTTGGGTTCTTGATATAAAAATGTGTCTAAATGATATCAAGGTTTTGATGGTCATCATTTGGATTGATTTAATAATAGAATAATATGAATTAGGTGAGTTATGATAGGTATTAGTAAAGTGTGATGTCATTTAACAACTGTTACACCTAATCATTAGATAAGAACGAAAGAGAATGGAGAAACCATCTTATTATGTCAATAAACTAAAATATGCTTAAGGAGAGAAAAAAACGAGATTCATAGCATTAGGAACTTACGAAGCTAACGAAGAAGCAAACTATATGTGTTTTAAACCAGCAAAGGAAAGGTATGAATTTAGTATGATTTGCGGTATTTAGAATTAGAACATAACTTGTTATAAATATTAACAATATTTATTTAAATTGATTTGTAAACAGCATGCGAGTAAATCCAGTTAGTTAGTGAAGTTCTTCATGTTTTTAAGAATATTAGGGTTTGATTAGATTTTTTGGGAGGAAATTATGTTTTTAGGTATATCATTATCCAGATTTTGATTTAACTTGGAACACGATTTTGAGGTATGAAAGTAAAAATCTCGAGCTTTAGGAATTGATAGGATGTCGAGTGGTGATGTTTGAGTATGATTCGAGATTTTGAAAATGTAATCAGATAGATGTCGAAATGTGTTGTTCAATTGAAATTTAAAAATCTCGATATTCAGTTAAGATATCGACATATATTATACATGTCGATATGCAAATAATGTCGATAGGTATGGAAATTCGAGTATGACACATGATGTAGAGTTATTTTATGATGTCGAGTTGTGATTGCAAGTGTAGGGTCAAAGCTATGATTGAGATGGTATGTTGAGATGAATCGATAATGAATTAAATATGAGATGTCGAATTATGATAATGAATTAGATAGGAAATGTCGAGTAAATAGGAGAATGTCGATATGTATATTTCTAATGGTTGTCGCAATCCAAGTGAATATACATATAATAATAATAAGATGTCGATATGTATATAGATCTTGATGTCTATGATGCTCAAGTGTGACTAATAAAGGAGGTTTCTTAACATTAAAATAATTGACAGGACTTACTATAATAACAATGTTAGTTAAATGTCACAATCATAGAAAACCCTACATATTAATTTTGAACAACTCCACTAACAAGATGTCGATATGTGTTGTCCATTGAAACTCAAAAATCTCGATAATTAGCTAATCAAAGACTTCGATATTAGAAAATATATTGGAAAGATTTTGAGTTATAATAATTCATTAATTGTTGTCTCAATCAAACAAAAAGTGACTACATGTGGTGATTGTAAAGTCATTACTAATAATGACTAATAAAGAATTCTTTAGCTTCAAAGAACTCGACACTATTAATAATAAAGTCTATGTACACCACATCATAGTAAGATATATAGTATATATGTATATATATATATATATATATATATACATGCATGTTAGGGGTTGATAATCATGTAAAACAATTACTAGTGGACATAGGAAAAGTTTTTAGTATAATATTAGGATTTACTATAATTTAGAGTTTATACAATAAAAATTAGGGTTTTCAATGATATTTTCGGTATAGTATAGTTACCAATTTTTAATGCAGGTTCCAATATTGATAAAAAATATAACTTCTAACCCAAGAGTTTAGTATATTGTAAGTAATGAACAGAAAGGAAAAGGATACGGATAGAAATTATTATGCATAATAAAGCATGCATATCACGCACACATGTCATTATAGGAATTTTATATTTACCAGAATAATATTGTTTTTAGGTCAGGATTCAGAAAAAGGCAAGGACAAAGTCGAGTGAGGCTTTAAGCCATACTGTGAGTATGATATGCAACATGTGTTCTGTTTTATGTGCTTTATGTGAATTAAATGATTGATGATTTTCTTATAAACGTAATATTTGAAATGAACGTGAATTACGTGGCCATAATGTGCGACGGAGTGATATGTGTGATTTGATAGTCTATGGAATTTATATGGCATATGACGTGAAAGCAAGCAATGTATACGGATAATAAAGAAAAGAGAAACCGTTATGACTGCTACGACATCGAACGACTTGGTACACAGCTATGGTTACATCCCTACAAATCGGGGATCACAGAGTCCTGTACAGGCAAACAAAATATATATATTTACAGTTACAGAGTCCCATGCATGGGCCCCTACAGGGTCAATAGTACGAGTCTAGCAGGTCATAACGGAAGTATCAGAAATAAATGATCATGTAGATTTGCATTTGTCTGAATTACATGAATGATTTTATGAACTATGGTTATATGACAAACTTCGATGAATGATTAAGTGATGATTATGTGAGTTAGAGTGCTTACAGTATGAGTGTTATGAATCTACGGATTCTATGAACGATGGTATATTCTTTAGAAAAGTCTATGTAAGTCAATGAAAGGAAGAAATTAATTTTCTGCTACAGTTTTGGGTATTATTTGTCTAATGGAATAACATGTTGCGTTCATACTCTGAATAATGTTTCCTCAGTTGCTGTAGATATCTAGCAGGCAACTTAGAGTGCATCTTCATACTAAAGCATGGATTCAAGGTTGGCCGGCTACGCTCTCACCTACTCCCCTAAGTTCATCGTGTGCATGTAGTATATAGAATCATTAGTATCTTTCATATGATATGTGAATATAATGTACAATATGAGTGAATGTGATGAGAACAGATGTACGCCCGTTTATGTATAAAGGTATGATTGTAAAAAGGCGAAAAATTTTACGTGGAAAAATATAGTAGCTGCGCAAATAAAGTAATAGAAAACGGGACGTTACATTTGATCTCTAACGTGTTTTATGAGTTGTATTTCGCAATTTTTCTTTTCAGAGAGGTACCGAGCCTAATTGGTAAAACCTCTTCCAAAATTAACTCAAATATATTCTCGACAATTTACTCTACGTGTTACAGGTTTTCGATGATCCAGCCTTGGAGCAAGTTGTCACCGCTCAAAAATTACAGGGAGTTAATTACATTCGATATTATATTTAGAGGAGCAATTATGTGGTTTACTCTTAAACTGAGGATCAATATGAAACACATAGAAAAACTTACCATCGAGAAATTCGAGCAAATTTTGCAATTTCCATTCACAGTTTCTCGAGCGAAAATTGACTTCGGGACCAAGTTGTAATTTTTGCCTTCATATTGACAAGGGAAAATAAACAGGAACCATTGATTTTCGATCGGAATCGTCGAGCGAAAATTATATAGTAACCAAAGAAAATTTCTCGATCGTAAGTTTCTCGATCGTAAACAGTAATGGAATTAAATTCACTAAGTCTCGCAAAACGTCTAATCAGCCCAATTAAATGAAATCATTGCTTGCAGTGGAAAATCCCTAAATACACGCTAAAACCCTCGATCACAAATTCAACAGTCAAATTTTCGCGCGAAAAACTTTTTCTCTCAAAGACGAACGTCAAATCTTTCAAATCTTTCGATCTTTCCTCTGATTTTCGTCTTTAGAAGGTAGATTTGACTTCGTTAGGGAATATCGTGTATTTAAACTCATTTGCATCTGTTTTGTGATATATTTCGCATGATCATGTGTTCATTTCTCGTCTGTTCATATTCTGAGAACTCGAATGCTTATTTGCAGTGGTTAAAGACTAGCATAATCTAGGTTTAATCCTGCATATTATGATAGAGTCCGAAGTTTCTTGATCGTATTAAGGTAGATATTTTGATTCTATGCGTTATTTGAGTTCAATTGAATGTAAGACTAAATCTGGGATATCACCGTTTGAAGGCGAAACTTTTTCGCTCTCAAACATTGAATTTCAATTGTTCTACTGTTTGCTCTATAAAAAGTTTTTCGTTCGCTAAACTTTTGACTTAGTCGTTAAGGCAGATAACGTAGATTGAAAAATAATTCAATCGAGAAATTGAATTTAGGATTTTATGCTAGCGAAATGATTACTGAACGAAATAGATATAATAGGTGCAAAATAAGTTTCGAGCGCAAAACTTACAGTCGCAAACAGTAATTTCAATTTCATTTCATTCTTGGATGAGAATTTTAGCGGCGCGATAAAATTAATTTTTCGACGATAAAATTTCTCGATCGCAAACCTGCACAGTGATGATTTTTATCGATCGAAAATTTTCTCGGCGAGTCACCAAGTTTCTCGCTGTCAATTTTCTCGATCGTAAAAATTCCATAGCGCAAAACTATTTTAAATCGAAATACTCTCTCGCTCAAAACTTTCACTATATTCACACGCGAAAATTTCTCGATCGTAAATTTACTCAGAAATCTAATTCTCGATCGTAAATTTACACGGAAATTTTCTCGATCGAAATATTCTCGGCCACAGTATCGTACCTTATGTTAAAAAAAACTTAGAAAAATTTTCTAAGTCCTTATTCACTGTAGCTTTCAATAGCGAATAAAATTTTTCTCGATCGCAAATAAATCGGAGAATTGCATTTATATTTGTACTAAGTTTTTATGTTTTATATTCTCGATCGCAAATTTTCTAAGTCCTTAATCTTTAAGTTTTATGTATGATTTAATATGTTCTAAGTATGAGAAGTTAGATTTTACTCAGGTTTTATACAGATTTTTAATTTAAAGGGTTTAAATATATTTTGAAGTTTTTTAAGATGTTCATCGTGTTCTTGAAAGAAATGGATTTTAAATCGAAAGTTTTAAGTTTCTGGGTATTAACAGTGTTTGCGTGTTCGTGAATTGAATGAGTTTGCAAAATGAGAGTGTGAAATGATTAGTTTGCAAATTTGGGCAAGCAAAGTGGCAATCAAGTGGGCAATCAAAGTGGGCAAGCAAAGTGGGCAATCAAAGGGGCAATCAAAGTGGGCAATCAAGTGGGCAAGCAAAGTGGGCAATCAAGTGGGCAATCAAAGTGGGCAATCAAAGTGGGCAAGCAAAGTGGGCAATCAAAGTGGGCAATCAAAGTAGGCAATCAAAGTGGGCAATCAAAGTAGAACTTGGCGAGTACATATGTTTGTGAATTAGGTGAAGGGCTTTAGACTTTGCGAATTGAGTTGGGGAATCACATGAACTTCACGAATCCAGGACAACGAGTCCAACGTTTGGCGAATTCAAGCAATTCGCGGGTCCAATAATTTGCAAACTCTACTTAGCGAATTAGAACATTTTTAGAACTTAGAACTTGCGAAACAGACTTTAATAAATTTAGGAATTTCACGGTCATGTGAGAAAATTTCAAACCCGACTAGAATTACCAAAATAAGTTCCTAACTTAGAGATTTAGCATACTTAAGCAATTAACTAAAATAGTATGCTGACACCATATTTTATGTCTAAGGTCGGGACTTAGGGAAATTACCAAGGCAGGTTTCTAGTATTCTACGGACGTCAAGTAAGTGGGAATCTCACCTACAAACATAATTTGTGTTATATGTATTTGTTTTATGTGAATATGTGGTGATGATTGATGAAGTGAAATGTTTCGATATGCTTTTGCATAGTAAACATTTATTGCATTATTATGTGACATGAGCATGTGCATACATGAATGATGTGAGGATTAGAAGTATGAGTATGCACAGTATGTGATCGTCTTGAAAACAAATATGTTTGAAGACATTAGTATTTGATGTAGACTCATGAAGAGTCATAGTATAGCTACTTCTACAAAGCACCATGACGGGGGTAAAACCGTCGAATGTATGTACCTAAATTATTTAGATAGCGGACGAGGGTCACCTGGACGAGACACATGGCGTAAGCCAGAGTGCCAGGAAAGGCAACCGCAATGAAAAATGATGATGGCCAGATAGAGGGGCGACTTGGTGAATGGAAAAACTGGAGATAAATCCTAGTTTTGTCCTAGCCAGAGTGGGCCGACTATCGTATTTTTATCTGTAAAGGATGTGAGCTCATGTTATGGTGGTGCGTGTAGTAAGTTAGCTATGGGCCCAGGTACAAATGAAAAAGAAATGAAAAGAAATAAGAATGATATGAGTATGTGAGTATTAGAAAGCACTGGCGAGGATGCTTTGCTAGTTGACACGTGCATACATGCATTTTCCACTTACTGAGCTTTATAGCTCATCCCATGTTATTATGTGTTGTAGACGCAGTGAACACAGTACGTGAACCTGTGAAAGGCGAGGCTGGTCCTTCTGGAACTTCCGGTGACTTTTGAGGGTGGTGTGTACATGGATGCGACCTGTGTGGCGGGTGCTATGTTAATTACGCTGTGTTTTGTAAAATATGTTTGTATTGTATGTAAAACATTCGAATAATGTTTGTATTGTAAAATAGTAGTGTGTGGTGAGTTTGTAAAATCGAAAAATTCTATGGTATTTCGTATGTAATATATTTATATTTCTATAGTCATGATAGTTAGTGTAAGATAATGGTAGTAGATGGCGGGGCGCCACAGGTTGGTATCAGAGCTTCGGTTGCAGTTTCTGTGTAGACTGTCCATGTACACATACTCAAAAGCGCGGAAGACAGCCTTGCTCGTAAGTTATATGATATTATGAATTTCTTGCATCGCATGATTTATTGGCCTTAGGGACTGTTAGGGTAAGAGAACAACATGGTTAGAACAGAGAGAAGGCAGTGGGTAAACAATCACGATGGGGAAAATGCAAACCAGACTGATAATCGAGACTCGACTATTCTTCAGCTCACTGAGTTAGTCCGTCAGCAGTCTCAACAAATTCAAGAGTTGATTCAGCAGCGAAACTCTGAGGGGGCAAGAAATGATGGAGTTTCTCAGGCAAATCAAGTTGAAGTTGTGGGCGAAAGATTTCGCAGACTGAACCCTCCTATTTTTGAAGATGCCATTGACCCAACATCTGCTGAGGATTGGATTAGAACTTTAGAGAGCATGTTCCAATATAGCAGAATCCCTGAGAATGAGAAGGTTTTAAGTGCTGCATTCTTATTACGGGGAGTGCAGGTCACTGGTGGGACACCATACAAGTTATTGAAAATCCTACTACAATGAACTGGGAACGTTTCAAGGAGCTGTTCAGGAACAAATATTTTACTGCACCTGTGCGAGCTCAGCGCATGAATGAGTTCATTAATCTCAAGCAAGGGATGATGTGGCTGAGTATATCAGAAAGTTTGAACAACTGTCAAGGTTCGCGACTCATATGGTGAGTACTGATGCTTTGAAGGTCGAACGATTTCTTGAGGGTCTGAAGCCAGAGTTGTACCGCGACGTTAATATGGCTGGAATACAAGGAGCTTCATATGCTCAAGTGGCGGAGCGAGCTATGGTGGCAGAGCAGGCTGAGACACGAATTATTCGTGCTCAGGAGGCAAAGCGAAAGTTTGTACAAGGAGCAAACTGGAGGGGTGGAAATCAGAAACGACAATTCATTCCTAAAGGCGGGAAGCAAATTTTCAGAACAGACCTGGACCACCACAACAACAAAATCTAAATCAGGGGAGACCCCCAGCACCAATACCAATTTGCGCGAGATGTGGGCGACGTCATTTGGGAATATGTTTTTCACAGAATGCTACTTGTTACAAGTGTGGGAAGACGGGACATTTTGCGAGAGCATGCAACCAGAGGTCAAGTTATGAATCAAGTGAGACCACCAGCTGTACCGGCTAGAGTATATACGCTGACTTCAGAGGAAGCGGAGGCTAATCCGTCCGTGGTTGCAGGTATTCTATTTATACACCAAGTCCCACATGCATATTAGTAGATTCAGGAGCCACGCATTCATTTGCATCCACTAAGTTATGTGGCGAGACTCGGGATTACACCTAACCTATCTGACTATGAATATGATGTGATTGTTCCACATGGAGTTGCGATGCGAACTAATATGGTCTTAAGAAATTGTCCTGTGTTAGTGAATGGACGAGAACTATCCGTTGATTTAATAGTTATTCCAATGAACGACTATGAGGTGATTCTTGGAATGGACTGGCTATCAAAATATGGAGCTGTCATTGACTGTAATCGCAAGACAGTTACGTTCAATATTGAAGAAAATGAGCCTTTCAGTTTCGTGGGGACAATCAAGGAAAAGAACATTTCTAGAATTTCAGCGACAAAGGCGCAACGTTTGATTAAGGTGGGATGCGAAGCTTATCTAGTTTTCGCAATAAAATCAAAGGATCGTTCAATGCCAAAATTAGAAGAGGTGACTGTGGTACGAGATTTTCCTGATTTTTTCCAGAAGATCTACCAGGATTACCACCAGACCGAGAGATCGAATTTACGATCGATTTAATACAGGATCTGCTCCAATCTCAAAGACTCCCTATCGGTTAGCGCCAACTGAATTAAAAGAGTTAAAAGAACAGCTGGATGATTTATTACAGAAGGGATTTATCAACCCAGTTTTTCTCCTTGGGAGCGCCAGTTCTGTTTGTGCGAAAGAAGGATGGGTCGATGCGACTATGTATCGACTACAGAGAGTTGAATAAGATAACAATCAAAAATAAATATCCCCTACCAAGAATAGATGATTTGTTTGATCAACTTCAAGGTGCCACAGTATTTTCAAAATAGATCTACGATCGGGGTATCATCAATTGAAGGTTCGAAAAGAAGATATTTCAAAGACGGCGTTCAGGACCAGATATGGACACTATGAATTTTTAGTCATGCCTTTCGGGGTGACTAATGCGCCAGCGGCATTTATGGATTTAATGAATCGGGTGTTCAAACAATTTTTGGACAGTTTGTCATTGTATTTATCGATGACATCCTTATATATTCGAAGACAAAGGAGGAACACGAATTGCATTTGAAGAAAGTTCTTGAAATATTATGGGAAAATCAATTATATGCAAGTTCAAGAAATGTGAATTCTGGTTGAGTCAAGTTGCATTTCTAGGTCACATTGTTTCTGGAGAGGAATTTCTGTGGATCCTAGCAAATTGAAGCTATCAACAATTGGCCACAACCAACCAATGTCACGGAAGTACGGAGTTTTCTTGGTTTAGCTGGATACTACAGAAAGTTTATTAAAGATTTCTCAAAGATTGCATCAACATTGACGAAGCTAACAGGAAGAATGTTCCATTTTATTGGAGTGAGGAGTGTGAGCAAAGTTTTCAAGAATTGAAGAAACGACTCACGTCAGCTCCAGTTCTTACCATTCCATCTGGAACTGGAGGATTTTCGGTTTACAGTGATGCATCAAGGAATGGCCTAGGTTGTGTATTAATGCAACATGGAATGTGGTTGCTTACGCCTCTCGACAATTAAAGGAGTATGAAAAGAATTACCCTACTCATGACTTGGAGTTAGCCGCAGGTGTTCGCGTTAAAAAATTGGAGGCATTATTTATATGGGGAGCGGTGTGAAATTTATACGGATCACAAGAGTTTAAAATATTTCTTCACTCAGAAGGAATTAAATATGAGGCAAAGAAGGTGCTAGAATTAGTCAAAGACTATGATTGTGTGATCAGTTATCACCCGGGCAAAGCAAATGTGGTGGCTGATGCGTTAAGCCGAAAAGCTGTAAGTGCGGAGTTACATCTACTCTACTGGAACTGAGGTAGTACAATTGGAGAAGTCGAAGCACGATTGGCTGCATTAACTTTACAACCGACAATACTGGAACAAATTAAGAAGGCACAAGAAGAAGATGAATTTTATTTAAAGATCAAAGACACTCAAATGGAACAACATGCATCGGATTTCAAGATACAAGATGATGGAATTTTATATTACAGAGATCGTTTATATGTACCCGATAATGCGGAAATTCGAAGAACTATAATGAAGGAAGCACATGCCACAATCTATTCGGTACATCCAGGGGCTACAAAAATGTATCGAGACTTACGAATAAATTATTGGTGGCCGGGAATGAAAAGAGACATTGCGACATTCGTAGCCAATGTCTGACTTGTCAACAAATAAAAGCGAGCATCAACGACCGGCAGGGGACATTACAGCCTTGCCGATACCTGAATGGAAGTGGGATCATATTATGATGGATTTCAATCGTTGGCTTACCAAGAAATGTAAAAGGCTATGACGCCATTTGGGTTATAGTCGATCGATTAACCAAGTCAGCTCATTTTCTACCCATAAGTTCGATATTTTCCATGGGGCGTTATGCAGAACTGTATATTAAGGAAATTGTACGACTCCACGGAATTCCGTTATCGATAATTTCAGATCGAGATTCACGGTTCTTATCCAAATTTTGGATGAGTTTTACAGAAGGCGATGGGGACTAAGTTGTCTTTCAGTACAGCTATCATCCTCAAACTGACGGTCAATCTGAACGAACCATTCAAACATTGGAAGACATGTTGCGAGCATGTGTTTTGGATTTTAAAGGAAGCTGGAGCAAATATTTGCCATTGATTGAATTTTCCTACAACAATAATTATATCATGCAACTATTGGGATGGCACCGTATGAAGCTTTATATGGACGCAAGTGTCGATCTCCTATACATTGGGATGAAGTCGAAGAACGTGCGATGTTAGGGCCTGACATGGTTCAAGAGATGACCGAGGCAATAGCAAAAATACGAGAGAGAATGCGAACGGCTCAAAGTCGACAGAAGAGTTACGTAGACCAAAAGCGAAGGCCATTGGAATTTGAAATTGATGACTGGGTATTTTTGAAAGTATCTCCAATGAAAGGCGTAAAACGGTTTGGGCGAAAGGGCAAGTTAAGCCCAGATACATTGGACCTTTTAAGATAATCAAAAGAGTTGGAGAGGTAGCTTATCAACTGGAATTACCAGCTTGGCACAAGTTCATGATGTCTTTCATGTGTCAACGCTGAGAAATATATTGCTGATCCGAATCAAGTATTAAAGAATGAATTTGTGCATCAACAACTTCAGCCAGATTTGAGTTATGAAGAGAAGCCAGTGGAAATTTTGATGTATGAAGTAAGAGATTACGAAATAAGAGATTCCATTAGTGAAAGTATTATGGCAGAATCAGTTAGTGAAGAAGCTCATGTGAACGTGAAGATGATATGAGAAGTCGCTACCCAGAATTATTTCAACTAACCTGATTTCGGGGGCGAAATCCTCTTTAAGGGGGGAGAGAATGTAATACCCGGTCCCGTAAGTAAGCCGGCCAATAAATTTGCATGCATATTAAGTGATTATATGACTGCATATTTTATATATTATGTGCTTATGTGAAATTTATGAAGTTGGCGAATTACGAAGATTCGTGAATTGTGAAATAAGATTTTTCACGGGCCAATTTTAAGTGGCGAAGTATGAATATGTGAGGTAGCCTTCGCGAGTTAAAAGATTTGCGAAGTGTTTGAGTATGTGAAGTATACTTTGTGAGTTATAAGGATGCGTGAAGTTGTAAAGTGAAAGTGCAAAGTGCAAAGTGCAAAGTGCAAACTTTGAACCTTTGAAGTTGGGAAGTGCAAACTTTGTGAGTTATAAGGATGCGTGAAGTTGTAAAGTGCAAAGTGCAAAGTGCAAAGTGCAAAGTGCAACTTTGAACCTTTGAAGTTGGGAAGTGCAAAGTGTGGAAGTGCAAGTGTGGAAGTGTAAAGTGTAGAAGTTGGGAAATATTATATAATAAATTAATTATAATTAAGTAGGAAAGACAAGTGGGAGACAATGCTTATCGAATTAGGTAAATATCAACGTTAGGTTTTGTCCTTTGTTGTCTAAAGCAGTAATGGAAAAGTAAGATTAGTCATTTATTCAATCATAAGAAAAAAAAAATCTAGAGAGAAGACGGAGAACTCAAACTGTAGAGGTTGAACTTAAGCTTGGAAAGGGGTATAAATTTCTTACCTTAATCTTTAAGTTTTATGTTATGATTTTAATTGTTCTAAGTATGAGAAGTTAGATTTTACTCGGTTTTATACAGATTTTTAATTTAAAGGTTTTAAATATTTTTGAAGTTTTTTAAAGATGTTCATCGTGTTCTTGAAAGAAATGGATTTTAATCGAAAGTTTTAAGTTTCTGGGTATTAACAGTGTTTGCGTGTTCGTGAATTGAATGAGTTTGCAAAATGAGAGTGTGAAATGATTAGTTTGCAATTGGGCAAGCAAAGTGGGCAATCCAAAGTGGGCAATCAAAGTGGGCAAGCAAAGTGGGCAATCAAAGTGGGCAATCAAAGTGGGCAATCAAAGTGGGCAAGCAAAGTGGGCAATCAAAGTGGGCAATCAAAGTGGGCAATCAAAGTGGGCAAGCAAAGTGGGCAATCAAAGTGGGCAATCAAAGTAGGCAATCAAAGTGGGCAATCAAAGTAGAACTTGGCGAGTACATATTGTTTTGTGAATTAGGTGAAGGGCTTTAGACTTTGCGAATTGAGTTGGGGAATCACATGAACTTCACGAATCCAGGACAACGAGTCCAACGTTTGTGCGAATTCAAGCAATTCGCGGGTCCAATAATTTGCAAACTCTACTTAGCGAATTAGAACATTTTTAGAACTTAGAACTTGCGAAACAGACTTAATAAATTTAGGAATTTCACGGGTCATGTGAGAAATTTTCAAACCCGACTAGAATTACCAAAATAGTTCCTAACTTAGAGATTTAGCATACTTAAGCAATTAACTAAAATAGTATGCTGACACCAATATTTTATGTCTAAGGTCGGGACTTAGGGAAATTACCAAGGCAGGTTTTTCTAGTATTCTACGGACGTCAAGTAAGTGGGAATCTCACCTACAACACATAATTTGTGTTATATGTATTTGTTTTTATGTGAATATGTGGTGATGATTGATGAAGTGAAATGTTTTCGATATGCTTTTGCATAGTAAACATTTATTGCATTATTATGTGACATGAGCATGTGCATACATGAATGATGTGAGGATTAGAAGTATGAGTATGCACAGTATGTGATCGTCTTGAAAACAAAATATGTTTGAAGACATTAGTATTTGATGTAGACTCATGAAGAGTCATAGATAGCTACTTCTACAAAGGCACCATGACGGGGGTAAAACCGTCGAATGTATGTACCTAAATTATTTAGATAGCGGACGAGGGTCACCTGGACGAGGCACATGGCGTAAGCCAGAGTGCCAGGAAGGCAACCGCAATGAAAAATGATGATGGCCAGATAGAGGGGCGACCTGGTGAATGGAAAAACTGGAGCATAAATCCTAGTTTTGTCCTAGCCAGAGTGGGCCGACTATCGTATTTTTATCTGTAAAGGATGTGAGCTCATGTTATGGTGGTGCGTGTAGTAAGTTAGCTATGGGCCCAGGTACAAATGAAAAAGAAATGAGAAGAAATAAGAATGATATGAGTATGTGAGTATTAGAAGCACTGGCGAGGATGCCTTTGCTAGTTGACACGTGCATACATGCATATTTCCACTTACTGAGCTTTATAGCTCATCCCATGTTATTATGTGTTGTAAGACGCAGTGAAAACAGTACGTGAACCTGTGAAAGGCGAGGCTGGTCCTTCTGGAACTTCCGGTGACTTTTTAGGGTGGTGTGTACATGGATGCGACCTGTGTGGCGGGTGCTATGTTAATTACGCTGTGTTTTTGTAAATATGTTTGTATTGTATGTAAAACATTCGAATAATGTTTGTATTGTAAAATAGTAGTGTGTGGTGAGTTTTGTAAAATTCGAAAATTCTATGGGTATTTCGTATGTAATATATTTATATTTCTATAGTCATGATAGTTAGTGTAAGATAATGGTAGTAGATGGCGGGGCGCCACACGTACCGATAGTTAATGAGTATATTGATGTATTTCCCGATGATCTCCGGGGTTACCCCCTGATCGAGAAATACAGTTTACGATAGATCTGATGCGGGTCCGCCCCAATTTCTAAAGCTCCTTATCGCCTAGCACCGAACGAACTAAAGGAGTTGAAGGAACAACTAGAAGACTTGTTACGGAAAAGGTTTATTCAACCCAGTTTTTCACCATGGGGAGCGCCGATTTTATTCGTACGGAAGAAAGACGGGCGATGCGACTGTGTATCGACTATCGGGAGTTAAATAAGATCACGATCAAAAATAAATACCCGTTGCCGAGGATCGATTATCTGTTCGATCAACTACAGGGCGCCACGGTATTCTCGAAAAATTGACCTCCGTTCGGGATACCATCAGTTAAAGATCAGGAGGTAGATGTTCCTAAAACCGCATTCAGTACGAGGTACGGCCATTACGAGTTTTTGGTCATGCCATTCGGACTGACTAATGCCACAGCTGCGTTTATGGATCTTATGAATCGGGTCTTTAAGACTATCTCGACCGTTTCGTAATTGTCTTTGTTGACGATATTCTGATCTATTCTAAGACGAGGGAGGAACACGAGAATCATTTACGAACCGTCTTAGGAATCCTGCGAGAGAAACAGTTTTCGCCAAATTCAAGAAATGCGAATTTTGGCTTTAGCAAGTAGCCTTCTTGGGACACGTGATTTCCGGGAGTGGAATCTCTGTGGACGGGAGTAAGATTGAGGCCGTGAACAATTGGCCACGACCAACTACTCCGACCGAGGTCCGAAGTTTTCTAGGACTTGCGGGATATTACCGTAAGTTCATAGCTGACTTCTCTAGCATTGCCTCGACTCTGACGAACTTGACCAGAAAGAACGTACCTTTCAAGTGGTCTGAAGCTTGCGAACAAAGTTTTCAGGAGCTAAAAAAGCGACTCACTTCTGCTCCTATTCTGACTATACCCTCGGGAACTGGAGGATCTCAGTCTATAGTGATGCCTCGCCTCGAAAACGACTGGGATGCGTGCTGATGCAAAATGGGAAGGTGATCGCTTATGCTTCACGGCAACTAAAAGAATACGAAAAGAACTATCAAACCCACGACTTAGAACTTGCAGCAGTCGTCTTCGCCTTAAAGATTTGGAGACACTACCTTTACGGAGAACGGTGCGAAATCTTTACAGACCATAAGAGTCTGAAATATTTCTTCACCCAGAAAGAGCTGAATATGCGACAACGACGATGGCTGGAGCTCGTAAAAGACTACGACTGCGTTATCAATTATCATCCAAGCGAAGCGAACGTAGTCGCAGACGCGCTTAGTCGAAAGGCGATGAGTACGGAGTTGCACAGGATTGGAGTGGAATATAGTCAATTTAGGTGAACTCGAAACGCGACTAGCAACGCTGACTCTTCAGCCGACGTTGCTAGAACGAATTCAAAAAGCACAAGAAGAGGATGAATTCTACCTAAAGGCGAAGGATACACTACCCGAAGACTTCGAAATCGGGGCAGAACGAACCTTGTTATACAAGAATCGGCTATACGTGCCCAATGACGAGGAGTTACGACGAGCGATAATGACAGAGGCGCACGCAACAACATACTTAGTACACCCGGGCGCGGCAAAGACGTACCAAGATTTGCGAATCATTTATTGGTGGCCGGGAATGAAAAAGGACATCGCCACGTTCGTAAGTAGATGTATGACGTGCCAGCTGATCAAAGCGGAACACCAGCGACCAGCTGGAACTCTGCAGCCTTTACCAATTCCCGAATGGAAATGGGATCACATCACAATGGACTTCGTCGTTGGTTTACCTAAAACGACAAAAGGCCACGATGCTATTTTGGGTGATTGTTGATCGCCTAACCAAATCAGCCCATTTCATTCCTATCAGCTCTACTTTTTCTATGGAACGGTATGCTGAATTGTACATTCAGGAATTGTTCGACTCCATTGAATCCCAATCTCCATCGTCTCGGACCGAGATTCGAGATTTCTATATAATTTCTGGCAGAGCCTACAGAAAGCGATGGGTACGAAGCTCTCGTTCAGTACGGCATATCATCCCCAGACTGATGGGCAGTCTGAACGGACGATCCAAACCCTTGAGGACATGTTACGAGCGTGCGTGCTAGACTTCAAGGGAACTGGAGTAAGTACTTGCCGCTGATTGATTTTCTTACAACAATAGCTTTCATGCTACGATCGGGATGGCACCAGTACGAGGCATTGTACGGGCGCAAATGTCGATCCCCTATTCATTGGGACGAAATCGGCGAACGAGCTTTATTAGGACCCGATATGATCCGAGAAATAACAGAAGCAGTGACCAAAATTAGAGAACGAATGCAAACTGCTCAAAGTCGACAGAAGCTATGCAGATCATCGACGACGACCCTTGGAGTTCGCAGAAGACGATCAAGTATTTCTAAAGATTTCCCCAATGAAAGGAGTAAAGCGTTTTGGAAAGAAGGGCGCTTCAAGATAGTCAAACGAGTCGGCGAGGTTGCGTATCAGATAGAATTGCCGACTTCCCTGTCGCAAGTTCACGACGTATTTCACGTATCGACATTACGAAATACGTCGCGGACCCGTCATGTGATCCAGAATGAACTTCTTATCGACAACTCAAGCCTGACTTGAGTTACGAAGAGAAGTCCATAGAGATTTTGATGTACGAGTCGAAACGACTACGGAATAAGACTATTCCGCTAGTTAAAGTTCTGTGGCGGAATCAATCAGTGAGGAAGCCACGTGGGAACGTGAGGATGATATGAGAGTTCGTTATCCCGAATTTTCCAGTCGGCGTAATTTCGGGGACGAAATTCTTTTAAGGGGGGAGAATGTAATACCCGTAAAAAAATTTAATACGGGATTTCGGTGTAGTTAATAGAATAATAATCGTAATTTAGAAATTTTAAGAGAGAAAATATAAGTTTTCGAAGGCATTATGTATATTAACTTCTATATTTTAATATCAATCATAACTAAGGGATAAGGATGCTAGTAAATAATTGTGTAATGAAATTGATTTTCCTTGCTTAATCAAAGAGGAAAACTCGTCACCTATTAGCTAGTCCCATCGATCACAACTCCCAAGCTTCAATATACATTAGTATATCACAATCATTAGTAAGAAAACCCTCACAAATAATAACAATAACGAATAGAGAACAATTTCAACAAAGAACCAAAGAAAAAGAAGCCTTGACGGAAAAAAATTCAGAAGTCAGAAAAGGGTAAGAATTTTATCTAGAGTATGTAAATTCGCTATGTTTAATTTGCTTATGTATTCCAATACCTTGGGTAACTTGGTAAATTAGGTAGAGTTTAGAACGTAGCAATTCAAGGACTCTTGACTCATACTTTCGAGTTTAGTGTTTGGTTAAATTTATCGTTATAGGTTTCATTACTTTCGATTTTCTGGGAAGTTCATTAGGGTTGAGTTAGGGTATTTAATTTCATGATTTTTAATATGTAGGAATGATAAGAACATTTTTAGGTGGATATAAGTTTTGATGCTTTAATAGTTTCGAACATTGATTTTTCGGATATTCATGAAGTTTTCAATTATGTCAGACATAATTAAGATCTAAAGTTCTTGAGTCTTCGTTTACATAAGGGTTTTATGATTATCGAAGTCCGAACAGTTCTTGAGGGTTTCGACATCTTCAACTAATAAACCTCGACATTTATAAATTTCGAGATATAGCTTTTAAAAGAACTCGACACTGCCATGACTTCGACATTATCTATTATGTTAAGATATCGACATTTATATAATTCGACATTTTTAATATGTCTCGACATTTTGGCATCAAGGATATCGAGATGTATCTTGTGAGAAATTCGACATTTATAAACTCGATATTCTTAGATATGCTCGACATTTTTCTCACAAAGACCTCGATATAAGTAAAAAGCTTCGACATTATTTAGAGGGCTTCGATATTTTCCTTTAAGTACTCGGCATTTATTAGATATTTATATATGATGGATCCCGAGATTTTTGTATAAATATATATGGAGGTTTCGACATCTATAGGATGTCGATATAGCTTGAAGAGCTCGACATTTATTAGATATAGATCTCGACATTTTCAAGAGGTCCGACTTTTCAAGAAATGATGGTCTCGACATTTTGAGGGATAAGAGGTCGACATTTGTGAGATTTCGACATTGTGTTTTAATTATAAATTTTCGGTATTTTGGAATTTTGCTAATTTTAGGGTTTTACTATTTCTAGGGTTTTCAATATTTTAGGGTTTATTTATTTTAGGAATATCATTATTTTTAGGTTTTCATTAATTTTAGGGTTTTCTGTAATTAGGGTTTGGGAACTTAAAAACTTACACAGTTTAGCAAATATACTGATATGATAATATTTATTTACTCAGAGGATCGACTTATAGGAATTCCATCAGACTTTTTATTTGACGCTAGCAGGAGGACAGGTAGGTGGATCATCCATGTACAATACGTAAACACAAAAGTGAATTTATGTGTTTCCATGTGATTCGATTATTTACGTGACTTACGTGACTTATGTGTTATACCTGTTTTCCACGCGCGTTTAATATAAATCATGTTTATATGAGATTTCTAGTACATGTCTGGCACGTGCATATCACGTTAGGGCGAGAGATGGTTGTACCGTAGTGAGACGGTAGTGATATGAGATATTGACGTACGGGGTAGAATGAGATGCTTGTGATTGGTGACTCTTAGAGGAGTCGAGGTTGGGCTCACTGGGCACCTGGCGGAGACGGCGTGTGTGATCGATCTGTCTACTCGGGCGTGACCGTCCCGAGGTGCATACCGCCGGAGATATTGATGTGACCTGATAGGAGGCCATTGGCGTGATCGTCCAGTGCACTATCAGTGTATACTTTTGGTGCGGAGCGACCCGGTAGGAGGCCATTGGCGTGATCGTCCAGTGCACTACCAGGGTAGGCTGCCGCGAGAGTTGGGGGTGGCCTCCCAGTAGTCTTTGCGCGCGAGGGTGTCGAGCCTAACCTAGGGCCCTGTGTTGTGTGAAACAGGAATGTGGGAAAAGAAGAGTGTGCATCATGTTATGTTGTGAGATATTGGGTTTGGGGTGAGTGCACACTTGCATACATGCATTTTATTCACCTACTGGGCAAAGTGCTCAGTGTTTACGTGTTGTAGGTACTGAGTCCGACGCTGATACGCGTCGTGACTGAGGCGGCTGGTGGCGGTACTCCCACGGACTTTTGAGGTGGTGCGGTACATGGATGAAGACCTGTGGAGCGGCGTTAGCGCTTTTTGTTCTTTTGATAATTTTTGGGGCTTCGGCCCGTGGACAGAGATAACGATGTAGACGGATTTTTATATTAGTGTATATTATTTTAGGAAAAAGTTTTAATTAGACGGGCCTTCCGCGGCTTACGTTGCGGAAATCCGCCACTAATCCTAATTAGAAAAGTAGGGTCGCCTCAGAATACTAGGCTAAAACAAAATTCGTTCTCGCTCAAATTCTCTCAATGCATACTCGATAATTTTGCGTTATCAAAGCTCTCCAAATTTTGTCGTGTAAAGCTCCAATCTTGTACTTCGACGTCTCCTCTTATTTATAGGCATCGGCTCCCTCTTGAATTGGTAAAAGATCTCTTGGTGATCTCCTCAAAGATCTCCTTAAATATAGTATATACTTAGTTCGAAACCCTCTCTTTATTTAACCTTGATCTTGATATCTTCCATAGTTGGTAATTGCAATCTTCTATTTTCGGCATGTAGGTGCACCACTTATGTTGGGGAAGAAAGACGAAATCTTGTTTCACATCTTCGACATTAACACAATCTTATGTTGCATTTTTGCTTAAATGATTTGGTCCAATGCAGGTCATTGAGAGGAAAGTTCTTGATATCGTTCGCTGTGACTGGAGCTTGCTGGCTAATTAACTGTGATATTTCTGTCTGTCCCAGAGATTATCGGGGCGGGTGAGTTTTCTCATCTTTCCCCGTCATCCTCATAGTGCATTAGATTGAAAACTGAATACTTAATCATCTTTGATAACTTAACACAATGCTATTAGTTCATGAGAGGATGTCGTTGAAGCGATTCACAATTCTCTGAGGAAGGTAGCTTGGGGGCATAAAACCCTAGGATTATTATTAATTGACTCACTACATTTATATTCTTATTAACTTTTATTGGGTTTACGCAAAAACCTTTTCGAAATGTCTATTCTGGTAAATTGCAGGTGCAAGAATAAATGATATTGCTCTGAAGAAGTATGTCAGTACAAAGATGACGACTAAACCACCTGAAGCATATCCTGATATAGAAGTAAGTCAGATATAAATCAGCTGATTCCACCAATAATGATCCATCAAACTCCCTACTATTCACGTTAGACGATGAGGAGAGGTACTATTTTTGTTGGAATGCTATTTATCCAACCTGTTGGATCATCTTGCTCCTAAATCTCCACAATGCATGAATCTATTAATTTCATTATGTATCTGAACGACAAGTACAGGGGCTGCGATGTCCGAATTGTCTAGAGGAAGGTGATGAGGTCAAGAGAATACCGCGTGATGGTAATAGCAAACTAGGTACTTCCTTTTTATTACTGGTGCAGTGAAGGAATTGGATGTGTGTAAAAGAAACATTCTCGTGTGTGCTTATCTAATATCTATTAATATGTTTTCGAAGATTCTCCTCATATAGATTCCGCATGTCTTTTCAACAGGTAAGTGGATTCATATATCGTTAGGTACTACAAGTCCTGATGGTGGTAAGAATGTGAATAAATGCTGGTTACACAAATGTTATAAAAGGGATACAAGCTTGGTTAGATTTCATGTTCTCAACAGTGCGATGACGAAGCTTGCCATTAACCCCCCGCGTTGTGAATCTTCGAGTTCTTGGAGACTCGGAAAGAGGAACAGTTGTCCAAATTATCCCCACTTAACAGACATTTTTATAAGTGAGGTACTGTGTGCTTCCTCAAGTGAGTAACCCTAGGACCATTTCAAGTGACTTTATCCCCTTCAACGACCTCTTCAACTGAGTAACCCTAAGACCATTTTTAAATATATAACTATTTCAAGTGAGTAACCCTAAGACCATTTAACTCATCGTGACTTTATCCCCTTCAACGACCTCTTCAACTGGCCCACTATTTCAACGCGGCTCCTCAACAATGCTCTTCTTTGTTTCACATTGCTTGATGTCAAGCGAGAACGAACATTGACCGAATTCTTTTTGGAATACATGTATTTACAAACTTGACATACGCATACAACACGTTTGATTAAGTGTGCAATAACGGCTATTCTAGAAATAAGAATGCTAGCTACTATATGATGATGAAAGGGGTTTACAATAATTATTATTACTGTCTGAGATGAGCTTAGCTGAGCAACACGACATTGGCTGGTTTATCAAAGCTGTCTAGAAAGTTATGAATGCTTAGCGGCATTTATTAACTAACATAGCAAAGATAAGGGATGGATCAAAGTAATGTAGTGTAGGTGGTGATAGCGGCAAGGCTTTGAGGAATTTCGAATACAAAAACAGCAGCTTCTTTGGTTTGTAAGCAACGAATTTCGAACAAGTTGCATTTTCGGTAAGAAAGATAGATTATGGCAAAAACTCAATCATATGAAGAACCAAGCAGCCCATCAGCTTCCTCAAGTAATTAGAGTAAACAGGGTTTTGGAAAGAATCATCGCGCGGAGCAGATTTTATCCTCATCAATGGCCAAATTGCTTTCATCGCTTTTTTTTTATAAATGCTTAACTATTTTCATCTCAAAGAGGAGCTGGAATTCTATATATCCTATCACATTTAGCATAACTCTGAAAGCTCTTCTCCAATGCTGAACTATTTAACAAGGAGTCTCCAACTCTGAAAGCTTCACCCTCATGAGTATTTTGTAATGAACAGCATTCCACGATAAAATCATCCCTAATTTGATTATTTTCTTGCAATAATATAGAAGACTCGGAGGTTGTTGAAGGGAACTTAAGAAAGGGAAAAAAGTCACCTGACTTGAGCATTGCAGCCCATCAGTTTCCTCAACGATAATATCAAAGAACAGGCTTTTGGAAAGAATCTTGGCACATACCTAAGTCTGTGGGAAAAATATTCGAGATATGCTCCTCTCAACAACATCTAATGCAGATTAACCGTCATCAATGGCAAATTTGCTGTCATCTAGTGTTGACCTTTTTGGTCCATGAGCGTTAGAGAGATTTGATGAACTATGTAATTATAATGACGTTAGGTCTATAAATTAAGCAATTCGATAAATGATTAATATAATGTCTAAGTACATGTTAATATTCGGCCATGCATGAATTATGAGCTATAAATTGGTTAAGGGTTGAATATTTGATTCACATGTGAGTCTGTGATTTATTGGTGATGTGAAACTAAGTGATCGCATGTTATAGACGTCTCATATAATAGAATATATCGTTCTGTACTATATATGGAAATAACGTGTGAGATGTCCTATGGAAAATGTGCAGTCTGAATATAGAAAGTGATATATCCGTTGCAGTTTGTTTATTTATGAGTGAAACTTGCCTCTACGATTATTGTACTGGGCTCGATTAATTGACGCCGGGCCCCGAACAGCGTAGCGTGGTGATAGCAGAAGCGCGGCATAGGGTGACGAATTTTCGAATTTCAACATCTAAATTCGACCTAGCGCCCTTCGGCTTCTCCCGAGTGCTCAAGATACTGCCCTGAGCATCAGGAGACAACGTCTAATTCGAATTTCCTAATTCGAATTTAATACAAATTTATTCGAATAGATAATTTAATTCCAAATTAGCTCGAATAAAGCGACAGTCGGCAGTTTTTGGACTATTTGGTGACCGAAACTACTTCTGATCGATACCTAATTATCCAGAATAATTCTACACTCCCCGGCGTTCACAAAGAGGTTGTTCAAATCATTCTGATGTCGTTTGTATTTTTCGTAAAATCAAATCAGCGGTTCGAAATTATCAGTTCGACTAAAGCGGCAGTTTACCGCCTTTTGACTATTTGCTAAAGAAATGATTTCTGATCGATATCAAAGCTTCCACAATGATTCTAAACTTTCTTTCAATCGTAATGAGGCATCTTTCGAATCATTCCAATGTCTCTTGGTACTTGTGGTAAAATCAAATCGGTGGTTCGAAACATACCGTCGGTGAACGTGATTGCACCTCGGATGGACGTCGCAACATCTCATCTCGTTCCCGGAGCCTCAGGGATAGATCGCCACACCGGTATGTCCTTTGATCGAACCTCTGAGACTGCTTCCGATGGCTAAATGCAGTTCGGTTCGGGCGTCGAGCTTCGTTAAACGATCACGTGGCTTGACGTGGCTTGAGAAGTTCAAAACTTAAGCCAACATATGTTTTTCTCTCTAGTATTTGTTGACATAAGAGCAAAAATGACCAAGCCCTTTTTCTTGGAAACCTCACGTTGCATGAACTTAGCTTATTTATTTATCTTTTTCTAGTTTACACCTAAGCCCATGAGGTGTCTTATTTTCCTTGTAGTAAAAATCCACTAGTTGTTTTATAATTTTTCTACAACACTTGTCATGCTATAAATGTGTGACTCATATGCCACCTCATCCAACGTGGCATGTTAGAAATTGTACACATGTCCAAGACCAAGTCAACATGCAAATATTCCATTTTGGCCCATGAGGTTTCTAAATTCACAATTTAGTCCTCAATATTAAGAAATAAAATATAAAATCCAATCTAATTATTTTAGTTACAATGGAGCCTCACTTAGTTAATTAATTAAGCAATTAAGACAATCTAAAGTCCCAATTATTCCTGTGATCCTCACCGGAACTTAACTAAATCGTCGACACCACATATCAATCCGCGAGTCCCGGTATTTGCTAGCCATCTTGTGGTACCGGACATATCCCAGTTGAGAACGAATTTTTATCTAATCGAAAAATTCGGGCAAACCGACTATAGTGTATACATTTAAATACCTCTTACGCCCTTCACTTGCGTCACGTTTAGGTGAGAGCTATGTAAATGTCAAACTCACTGATCTAACTCTATGTTGTAATCGAGGCCGGACTTATTTAAACTCCGCTCCGTATCTCATACGAGCGAGGTTACCAAGCTTCGTCGAAGGCTTTATAGTCGTTGTTCCCCGATTACCTCATAGGACGTTAACCTATATGAATATAGGCAGTGAATCCCGATAGCAGTCGAAGCCCGAAATCACCTCCGTAAAGTCAGTTGCGTTTCGATGCTGTCCCGTGTCCCATTTCTAAACACTTACAGGCCTAGCCAACTACCGACACACCTAAATCGTGAAAGCAAATCCGTCAGTGACCACATCGGTCTGAGGCTGCTATAGTCATTCGTTCAATCATTGACAACATCCTAGTCATGTGATTGAGACGAATACGAGCCGAATGTCCGAATATGCGATCTCTCCGATCACCAATATCTCCATCACGACCCACAACCTCTCAGGTAATCGGTGACACTACCGATACTATATGGTCGTCAATGAACAACTCATATTCAGATTTCTAGTCACCTAACTAGAATCCTTATACTTACGGAGTTTTTATTTAATGATGAGACTAAGGACCGCCCTGTGTCTCCTCTCTCGTCCCCACGAGAATCAGACGTCCAACTCAAATATTTGGGTGTTATTTATTTATTGCACCACCGGATGCCAAGAAGACATTATATTCGATAAATAAATAATAATACTTTATTATAATGAAAATAATATTCACTACTTTATTTTGACAGTATATACAATAAAATTGTCTCGCAACGAACACATCATCGTGCCCCCTATATTATCATAGTCCTCGTATGGCACTCCGAGGGCACACTCCCTAACAGCCTCCGACTTGCACTCGAATGCCATATGCCGCACCTAATGCATGTCACAATGGTATTGTAGGCCCATCTTGTTTAGATGTTCCATAACTGCCTGGGACAAGGGCTGTGTGAGTGGGTCCGCCACGTTTTCTGCGGTGGCGATTTTCTGCACAGCTACCATCCCATTTTCAACGACCTCACGTAGTACGTGATCTTCTCTCAATATGTTTGGACTTGTTATGAGATCGTGGTTCCTTTGCTTGCGCGACTGCAGCGCTATTATCGCATGAAAGTGTAAGCAATCTGTCCGCAACTGGTACCACAATAAGTTCCTCTAAGAATTCTTCATCGAAACAGCTTCTTAGCTGACTCTGAGTCATCTATGTATTCTGCTTCACACATGGAATCGGCAGTTGTGCTTTGCTTGGAGCTTCTCCAAGACATCGCCCAAACGTTGAGCACAAATACAAAACCTGAAGTAGATTTTCGGTCATCCACGTCCGACTGGAAGTCCGAATCAGTGTACCCTTCTACATCTAGTCCCGCTCCTCCATAGACCAACGTCAACTCTTTAGTCCGTCTAAGGTAGTTAAAGATATTCTTAACGGCTGTCAGTGTCTTTCACCTAGGTTAGCCTGAAACCGACTAAGCACGTTCACAGCTAGGCAATGTCCGGCAGTGTACACAACATCGCGTACATTAGACTATCCATAGCAGATGCATAGGGTATCCCACTCATCCGTCATCTGTCTTCCTTACTTTGAGGTGACATTGATTTCGACAAATGGGCCCCATGTCGCATAGGTATGAACCCTCTCTTACAGTCATCCATTCTGAATTTCTTCGGTATTTTCTCTAAGTAAAGGGCCTGCGATAACACGATCGTTCCTTTTGCTAGATCACTGAACAAGCGAACGCCGAGTGTACACCTCACTTCTCCCAGGTCTTTCATGGAGAAATCGGTTGAAAGCCTCACTTTCACCGATGAGAGCATCCCGATTCATTTACTATCAAAAGGATATCATCCACGTACAATACAAGGAACGACACCATACTCCCACTTCTCTTTCTGTAGATACATGGCTCATCTATGTTTTCTCTCAATCCGAAGTTTCGAACTGTTCGAAACGTAAGTTCCAACTGCGAGAGGCCTGTTTCAGTCCGTAAATGGGCCGATTAAGTTTGCACACTTTGTGAGCATTTGCATGCGACTCAAAACCTTTTGGCTGCTCCATATAGATCTCCTCCTTGAGGAATCTATTAAGGAACGCTGTTTTGACGTTCATATGCCAAATCTCATAATTATAGTGCGTAGCTATTGCGAGCATTATGTGGATAGACTTGATCATGGCTACAGGCAAGAAAGTCTCCTCATAGTCGACTCCCTCCTCTTGGTTATAGCCCTTGGCAACCAACCTGGCCTTGTACGTCTCAACTTGTCCGTCAGATCCAATCTTTCTCTTGTAGATCCATTTACAACCGATTGTTTAAACCGCTAGGTAGGTCTACAAGAGTCTAGACTTTATTAGAGTACATTGAGTCCATCTCAGTCCACATAGCTTCAACCCATCACGTTGAGTCAACATCGGATATAGCTTGATCGAAAGTAGCGTGATCTTCTCTTAGAAGTCCCCTAGTCGCAACATAATCACGTTCGACGTGTGACATGCCATACCGCTGGGGTGGTGTGGCACCCTTTCTGATCGTCGCAGGACTGGTTCGCTCTTACCATCTAATTGCAAATCCTGTGAGGGCATTTCGGCCGACTACTCCTCGAGAGTGGCCTATCGGCCAACGCTACAATCTAGAATGAACTCTTCCTCGAGAAAGTGTGCGTATAGGCCCACAATGATCCTCTGATCATCGTGAAAATAGAATAGATACATAACCCATAGAGTCTTCGAGGTAACCTATGAAACGTCCTTTCATACCTAGACTCAAGTTTGTCTGTTTTCAAATTTTTCAACATAGGCGGGGCAACCCCAAATCCTAATATGTGATAAGCTGGGTAAACGACCAGTCCATATCTCGTACGGAGTGTCGTTAACAGACTTCGAGGGAAACCGATTTATGGTATACGTCGCTATCAAAAGTGCGTATCCCCGCAATGACATCAGTAAATCTGTATAGCTTAACATATAATGAACCACATCTAATAAAGTTCGATTTCGACGTTCGGCCATGCCATTCAACTGTGGCGTGCCAGGCGGAGTCATCTGTGATAATATATCGTTCTCCTTCAAGAACTGGTCAAACTCAACACTCATGTACGCGCCGCCTCGATCCAATCGAATAGCTTTAATAAGTTTCGACGTTTGATTTTCCACCAATGCCTTATCTCCTTGAACCTTTCAAGATACACGAGTCCGTAACGACTATGGTCATCCGTGAAGATAATAAAATAGTGGAAGTCGCCTCGAGCGTTCACATTGAATGGCCCGCAAGCGCCTGTGTGAATCAAACCGAGAATTTCTGTGGCTCTATTAAATGTCCCGGTAAAGGGTGATAGGGTCATTTTACCTTGGAGGCACGACTTACAAGTCGGATAGGGATCTGATTACGCAACACATGCCTAGATAACAAAACAAGAGATATTGATCCGACATGGCTTCTTGAGAGACTATCCCCGTTTCCCACTCTGACCTCAATCTCCCGCTCCCCAAGCGCTATACTTGGTCCCAGACCCTACGTGGACACACAAATGTGAGTACTAGCTCCCGAATCTACTATCCAAGAAATAGAGTATACAGATGTAGAACAAACTGTTTCTAAAACATTAAGTTCCTTACCTGATGCAGCCTGCTCACCTTTGAACTTCGGACAGTCCCGCTTCCAGTGGCCCAGCGCACTGTAATGCAGACACCTATCCATCGACTTTCACCAGTCTGCATCGATTTCCCAGAAGATTTTGTTCTTCTTGGAAACCTTCCATGTTGGCTTGAGCTTGTTGACCTTCCTTTTTTTTGCTTTCTGGGCTTCGAGAGGTGGAGACAAGTGCAGTCTGCTTTACCAGCTTCAACTGACCTTGCACCATTGCCAACTGATTCATTAGATCAGGAAGCGTTAGCGTTATACCTTACAGATGATAGTTCACAATGAACGCGTTGAAGGATGGAGGGAGACACTGCAAGGTGAGATCGTTTTGTAATTCGCCATCAAATCGAAAATTGAGAGTCTCCAATCTGTCGATCATGGTGATCATGTTCACAACATGTTCGCCGACATTCTCACCCACAGACATCCTCGTCGGAAGAGCTGTGACGAAGCCGCATAGCGAGATGTCTTTGGCGTCTCACTATAAAGCTCTTTCAGATGATGAACCATCGCTCTAGCGTCAGCCATACCCTTATGGCTATGTTGCAGCGTGTTACTCATCAATGCGAGGACATAAGCCTTTACGAGCTGCTCGTCGCGTAGTCGCTTGTCATACAGTTGCCCACGCTCCTGGGGTCGGCGGCAACTCGGAGTCAAGGATATAAACTAGGTTCTCAATTTGAAGGAATCCTCAGGTTTGAGAAGCCAGTCTGAATAGTTTGGCCCAGTCAACATATTCTCCTTGAGCAGTATGTTTAAAGCGGTAGACATGATTAACTCTGAGAGAGAAAACTGTAGAAAATAGAAAGGCGTAATAAGTCGATTGTGTAGACATCGAATGGGAACAAGGACTTTTATTCGGTTTGACTCCCACCATCTTTTCATAAACTCCATTTTCTCCCGTTGGATGTTTTGGAAGTTTCGTTGATAATTTTGATAGTTGAGTTGATGTCCCCATGAGCGGATGCAAACCTCAACCTCTGTCGTTTTATTGGTTTGCAGCAGCCCACGAAGTCATGCTCCGCACGAATCCGACCTTGTCGAATGTCTCAACTATCTTTGTCTCAGTCAGGGACCCCCGCCGGCAACCCGAAACAAGACGGTGTGACTGTCTAGTGCGACCTATCAACTTTGTGCAAAATCGCACACTTGAACCGTATGTTTTATCGTATAGTGTGGTCTTGGCGAGCGGCACTAACGCACACGAGCAAGACAAAACGAAAGCAAATGCACGGCGTCAGCATACTCGGAACCAACCTTGCATCTAGGTTTCGTAACAACCAAACCCCGAGCTTGATAGAAGACAGGGCATCCAATGCCTTTACTCACTTAGTATTTTTTCGGAAGATACTTTTGTGTTCTCATAGAAAATCGGAAATTAAGCACGAGCACATAAATTCGTTAATTAAATTCCTAACCCTAGGAAAGCAATTTAATGGACAAATATGCGGGCTATTTCTAAACTGGTCCTATTACATGGGTCGTAAAACGAGCGGGGTCTTCGATCTTCAAACGTCAACTCATCGACACGATGGTCGTCGAACCCTCCAATCTCGCCTTGCATCGAACAGTCATCTAACTTATCTAATAATGCGATAAAATACAACTAAATACAGCATGGAGGAATTATCTCCCGAACATCCATATACATACCGGGGCAGCAACCGACCCTTAAACAAATAAGCCGGTTAAAAACCCAAGCCCGCATAAATGTCCCACATAAACATGCAACACAGAATTTTGGCGTTGGGTGCCCGACATACGTCATGAGCGATGATAGTCTCCAAACTACATCGACCGTTTGTTCGCCACATCGGCTTTCGAGGCCATTGGTAGACCCATTCATGAGCCGTAGTTCCGATACCACTGTTGGGGTGGGCCCGATTAATTGACGCCATCCCCTGAACAGCGTAGCATGGCGATAGCTGAAGCACGTTTTGAACCGAGCGGCGTAGGGTGACGAATTTTCGATTTACGAATTTTCGATTTTCAACATCTAAATTCGACCTAACGCCCTTTGGCTTCTCCGCGAGGGCCCAGATACTGCCCTGAGTTTTAGGAGACCACGTCTAATTCAAATTTCCTAAATTCGAATTTTAATACAAATTTATTCGAAATGATACTCCATGCTAGTTCGGACAAAGCGACAGTCGGCCGTTTTTTGACTATTGGGCGAAAAAATGATTTTCCCTGATACCAAATTTTCCAAAATAATTTTACACTTCCTGAAGTTGCAACGAGGGGTTTATTAAATCATTCCAGCGTCGTTAGGTATTTTTCATAAAATCAAATCACCGGTTCGAAATTATCAGTTCGACTAAAGCGGCAGTCTGCCGTCTTTTTACTATTTCATGACCAAAACGATTTCCTATCGATACCAAATTTTCCAGAATGATTCTACACTTCCCGGAGATTGCAACGAGGTGTCTTTTGAATCATTCAGATGTCCTTTGGTAATTTCCAGAAAATCAAATCATTGGGTTCGAAACATACCGTCGGTGAATCGATTGCACCTCGGATGGACGTCGCAACACCATGTCTCATTCCCGAGGCCTCCGAACTGGATCGTCATGCTGGTATGTCCTTGATCGAACCTCCGAAACTGCTCCCGATGACTAGACACAGTTCGTTTGGGCGTCGGACTTCGTCAAACGATCCCGTGGCTTGACGTGCCTTGAGAAGTTCAAAATTTAAGCCAACGTATGTTTTTTCTCTGGTATTTGTTGAGAGCAAAAATGACCAGGTCGTTTTTCTTAGAAAACCACACGTTGCATGAACTTTGCTTATTTATTTATCTTTTTCTAGTTTACACCTAAGCCTATGAGGTGTCTTATTTTCCTTGTAGTAATAATCCACTATGGTTATTTTATGATTTTTGTACAACACTTGTCATGCTCATAAAAGTGTGACTCATATGCCACCTCATCCAATGTGGCATGTTAGAAATTGTACACTTGTCCAAGACCAAGTCAACATGCAAATATTCCATTTTGCCCATGAGGTTTCTAAATTCTCAATTTAGTCCTCAATTTTAAGAAATAAAATAAATAATCGGTTGGGCCCCGTGACCCTCACCGAAACTTAACTGAATCGTCGACACCTCGTATCAGATCCCAGTTGTGAACGTATTTTGGTCTAATCGAAATTCGAGCGAACCGACTATACTATATACATTTAAATACCTCTTACGCCTTTCACTTGCATCCAGTTAAGTGAGAGCCATGTAAATGTCAAACTCATTGACCTAACTCTATGTTATAATCGATACCCAACCGATTATTTACACTCCGCTACGTATCTAAGACGAGCGAGCTTTCGAAGCTTCATTCAAAGGCTTTATAATCGTTGTTCCCCGATTTCCTCATAGGACGTTAACGTATATGAATATAGGCAGTGAATCCCGATAGCAGTCAAAGCCCGGCAATCACCTCTGTAAAGTCGGTTGTGTTTCGCTGTTGGCCTGTGTCCCATTTCCGAACACTTGCAGGCCTAGCCAACTAGCGATAAACCTAAATTGCGAAAGCAAATCCATTAGTGACCCTATCAGTCTGAGGCTACCATAGTCATTTGTTCAATCATTGACACATCTGAGTCTTGCGATTGAGCCGAATACGTGCCGAAGTCTGAATTCGTGATCTCTCCAATCACCAATATCTCCATCACGACCCACAACCTCTCAGATAATCGGTGACACTACCGATACTATGTGGTCGGCAATGAACAAGTCATATTCGGATATCTAGTCACCCACCAAGAAACCTTAGACTTACGAATTTTTGTTTAATGATGAGATTAAGGACCGCCCGGTGTGTCCTTTCTCGTCCCCACGAGAACAGACGTCCAACTCAAACATTTGGGTGTTATTTATTTATCGCACCACCGGATGCCAAACAGACTTATATTCGATAAATAAATATTAATGCCTTTATTATAATGAAAATAATATTCACTACTTTATTTGACAGTATATACAATAAAACTGTCTAGCGACGTACACATCATCGTGTGCCCTATATATTCCTAGTCCTTGTATCGCATTCCGAGAGCACACTCCCTAACAATCTTTCCATAAACTGATTAGGATATTATAATTAGGAAAGATCTGATTGATTGACATTGTGTATAAGATGCAAACATATGGTATGTGCTAAAAACTGATATGATTCTTAGAAGGTTAACAAATTTGAATATATATGCTCTGATCTGATTTATGTGCTAAACTTGGTAAAAGTATCGATCTGATACTATGTGCTGAGTATGGAAAATGAATTGACAGTCTGCTATCTCGCTAAACTTGGAAGGTAAATCTGGATTGACTTAGTTTTAAACTTATAGCAGAGAATCACATGTGAAAAGTTCTGCTATGGTAAATATAATTCGTAATACGTGAATATGCCTTGACTTCGAAATTGAGCTTTATGTGGAATAAAATCATGCTGTAGTGAGCCTATGACCGTTGTGAATAGTTATTGTGGGCATAATTTACATGGGATGTTTGATTCTTGAAAATTATATGGACTATATGCTTAATTTGGTGAGTATTCTACGATCTGATTTTCCATGCAAGTGTTGAATGAGAAAGGTTTATATATGAGCAACACTTCACATTTTCTAGAACTTAGAATTTGCAAAATATACGACTATGAGACTTTTGAGCAGAAATATTATTGAGAGATTCCTGAGCATTCATTTGCGATAGCTTCTCCTACCTGAGCGATCACTTGCGATGTACTGAATGTACGGAGATATTCCAGTCCTCCACCATATATTCTGTCTTCGGACGTGAGCAATAACAAGAAGGCAAGGTCGACGTTTACGCACACGTGAAGGGAAGGACGAGTTTCAGGGGCCCTTCGATAGCGAGCTGTGTCTTGTCAGAATCTGGAGATTCTGAGGAGCGAAACTCGGCGTGTGGTAACCTAGTAGTGTCTAGTGTTCGACTTGTTTCGGTTGTGTATTGGGCTAATCAATCAGTTTTGTATCCAATATGGTGCATTATAGTGATTGGTTAAACTCTTGAGGAGCAAACCTGAAGGAGAGGAGTAAATCCCAGTTATGATATGACCTCTAATAAAATTTCTGTCTCGCATTCCTTTTGTAGTGAGACAGACCCGACACACAACTGACGTAACTAGGATATACCAGGCATAGCCATTACAAGCATTAGTAGGCATCACTAAGTCACTACATCTTAGAATTCGTGAAAAGAAGAAGCATAAATTTTATAAGCCAAATTCACTGACTACCCCCCCCCCTCTTAGGCACATTCTTATCTTCATCTAGTCATCAACGCTATAACTATTTCTCGATTGGAAACTATCCAAAATTTCTATATATCCCCTATCACATTTAGTAGAACCCTGAAAGATGTCTTCAAACTTAACTATCCTTGACTGTAGTCGGTGCAAGGTTGGTGCATTTACATGATCACCCATTCAGTAGCAAAAAACACTACTTAGAAATACAAATTAAAAAGAGCGGAAAACAATTATAAACATACTTGATAAAAGCTCCTTAGGAGGAAGTTTCTGAACAACATTAGAAATGTCACTAGCCATGATGCTCTTTGCGTGCTCTTGCACAATTGCATTGCTCGCACATATATTTTTGTGGAACATTTTCTAATGCATTCCTCATTTGCTCCACGTATTCAGTTGTAAAAAAATTCCGCCTTCTCGATATGACTTTCCCATGAGATCTGTCATTGCCTTGTATAGTGTCCCAGGGACACCTAAAATAACAGCAAGACAGGGCGCGCAATTAGTTCTTCATGGCGAAGATCATTCAAAAATGGAAACTCTTGTATATTGCACCTCTTCGAAAGTAAATCCTTCTTTTATATCTTCACAAGACCGTGAATGGTATCTTGAATGCTGACTAATTGCCTTCTGTACATCGAGCATTTCAACCCGAATTCCATACTAATTCTGTTGACAATGACAGTGGCTATTGTTGACAATTCTTTCCAATCCTCTGGGCTCATCAATACTAATTGCTCCACAATGTGTCCTTCGATAGACTGTAGAAAGAATTGTAGGTCGATTGAACAAACCATTCTAGAGAGTGAAAGGAAGCAACAAAATGATGGTGAGTTTAGAAGGGAATTCTGCAAAACGACCGTACCTTGAACTGCAACCGATTCTAATCACTGGCCTATTTCTTTGTTTTTATTTTTCCAATAGGGCCGGCCCATATCCGCCAAAGCCAGCCCAGTGGCGGGGAAAGGCGGCCAAGGCCCGCTCCGCCCACCAGCAAGTCGCGGGCGTGGCGGGCTAAAGCCCACTCTAGTTATAAACATAAGAATATGCCAACTGATTTTGATATATATACCTGAAATTGTACAATCTATTTTTTGTAAATCTACAATATATAACGTTATTGTAATTTTATACCAAAAGTTGGACATTAATTACAACAGACATTGCTGTTACACCATAAGTTGTGGAAATTCTACTATCTGTTTCGTTATTAAATAATGTCTTTATTAAATATTGATATTTAAATAAATTATACACTTTTTAATATTTTTTAGCTTTGATTTTTGATTTACTCAAGTTTCGTAGTGAGCTTTTGAGAGTGAGCTTTCTTCACCAAATCTCTTGCAGGACGTCCACATTCCTCGTCAGCATATGAGAGTGAGCTTATGGGTCTTGCTCATGCAATACAACATTGGCGAGTGTATCTTCTTGGTCGTCACTTCCCGGTTCGGATAGATCATAGGAGTCTCAGATCACTTCTTTCTCAGAAGTTTGGTACTCCAACACAACAACTTTGGGTGTCTAAGTGACTCGGTATTCTTTTGATATTGAGTACAAGGCGGGTCATACAACTTAGGCAGCCGATGCATTATCTCAACAACATGAGAATGTCATTTGTATGACGTTGAGCGCGTCTCACTGGCAAGACTATGTGGAAGTGAAGGCTGCCATTGAGGCTGACTTAATCTTGTCTAAGATAATTGAGGACCTTAAGAAGAATGAGAAGTCTCACCATCACTTTGTGTCGCGTAACCGTCTTCACTACAAGTGTCATATCGTCTCGTCATTCCACCTTATTCTTCATCGACGTCATCTATGCATGAGGTTAACTCCACTCCGATTGGCGGACACTCGGTGCATTTCGTACTATGCGTCTCGTCGCGGGTCTCTATTGACTTGGCATGTTTCGATGATTCGCGATTATGTTGCTCTTTGTTTAGTTTGCCATAAGTCTAATTATGATACTTGTTTCCTGCGAGATTGTTACTACCGCTGCCCATTGCAACTCTCATTTGGGAGGATCTTTTCATGGACTTCACCACTAGCCTTCAGCGTTCGAATGGATGTGATACGATACTTGTTGTAATTGATCGCCTTCCAAAGTATTCCCATTTCATTCCCCGACGGCATCCGTATTCAACAAAATAGTGGCTTCTTCAATTCTTCCGAATGTGTTCGCTTACATGGTATTCAAAAACTATCGTCAGTGATCGTGACCCTATATTTTCTTCTTGCTTCTTTTGGCACATGCTCCATAAATCAAGTGGGACTTCATTACTAAGCTCTTCATCTCACTCAGAGATGGGCGGGCAATCCGAAGTTACGAATCGTATTAGAAACATATTTGTCTTGCTTTGCCTCGGAGCAACCGCAAACATGGAATCGTTGGCTTATGTGAGTTGAATACTTGTGCAATACCACCTATCATCTTTATGGACTCACGCCATTTTTTGTCGTTAATGGCAACGAACCACCCAAGCTAATACATTTTCTTTTGGGTGAATGTAGTGATGGCTATGGAATTAAAAGATCGTGATGAGATCATCACCAAGCTAATACATCGTCGCGAAGTTTCATTCGCGATAGGAGATCTCGTATTCTCAAATTCAGACCACATCGTCAGCAAACTCTATTTCCACGCATATGTCCTAAACTAGCACCTCACATTTATGGTTCAATCGAAATTATCGAGTGAATAGCCGAAGTTGTATCATCTTATATTACCAAACACTTTCCGTATGCAACATGTGCTTCACGTGTCCCTGTTGAAACGCCTTGGTTCTGCTTAGGTATTCGCAGTCGATGACACAGGGAAGGAAACAACATTGCCCCTTGGGTAGACAACACTAAGGAGGATGACACTTGGGATGACGATACTGAATTCCGCATCAAGTACCCAAGATTCTGACTTGAGGACAAGTCACATTTGTAAGGGAATGGAGGAACCCGGGAACGACGAAAAGGAAGACAACTGGGGCCGAGACTCATGACTTCGAAGCGGCAAATTTGGCATGGTGGATAAATTGCAACTGAAGTTCGAGGATCTTTTTCTGTAAAATATTTCATAATTTGACCTAATTAGTCCATAATTTAAATGTTGAATATGGCAGCTGGGAATAGTCCATATATACCCCACTGCTCTAAACAATTACGCATCTATCTATGGAACTATTTAAACTTGAGGGTTATTTTTTGTCCAAAGCGAATCAAACTTCTCGTTTACTCTCTTCAACCCTTTCCAC
>JAPQWV010003489.1:0-40883 GCA_027422505.1 Craterostigma plantagineum
CTCTCTCGAGCGCAGCGTATGATTTCTCGGACTATGTTAACTTAAATACGTAGACATGACCAGCTAACTAGATAATTTCAATCACTTACACATAATCAAAATCATTGCGTCATAAACGAGTCGTAACAATAGCAAAACATCAATTACACGTAAACATACGATTGATAGCGCTAGGTTCATCTCATCTCAAATACAATAGATTTAGCTACTCATTATCCTCAACAACAACACGTAATTAACATCGAATAACATCATAAATACTTCCCTGAATTTGGCTTCAAAGTTAATCCCGTTCTTCACTGAGTACTTCTATCGAACACGCGGTGAGCGAAATTCTTAAGTGTTCTTCTGTTTTGAAGGCAACGTGTATGTGTATGTATATGAGCTTAATGAGTATCTTTCACGTACCTTCTTCTCTTCTCTTGCTCTTCACGTTCTTCCCTTTAAATAGAGATTCATCAACATCTCTCTTTGCTCCAAGTCATTATTGCAGACCCCCAAAATATGAATTTCTTGTCTGTTTGAAAGAGTCATCACCTGAAAAATGGAGCAACTTCTCCTCCTTTCTGCCTAATTCATGTTTCAGGGTTGATGTTCCATCTGTTCTTTTTTTTTCTCCTTAGTTCCTTGCAAATGTCTTGTTTGTGTCTTTCTTATGTTCTTGACTTTTAAACATGTTCACCACACGCGTCACAATCTCTTTTATGAATCCTCACGGCCGTGACAACTTAAAACCTGAAGAAATAACGTTTTGCCCTCATTCACGGCCTCAGTAGCAACTATTCACGGCCGAGAAGCGTTCGGGCTTAAAAATCGACTTTCTGCCCTCATTCACGGCCTCTAGCACCTCCTTTCATGGACATGAAGCACCCTTCACCTAGTTGATCAACGTTCACGGCCGTGACACAATCGGGGCAAGAAATGGCTCTCTGGTGTGCGTCACGGCCTCGTACAAATCCTTCACGGTCGTGACGATTTTCCTGCAAAACAGCAGCACGTTCAAAAATTCGCATCTCTCAATCTAGACCTCGGATTAAATCCCTTTGGACAGAGTCATTATTAACAGTCCTATATCTATGGTTAAAGTTTCAGGTTCATCGGACATCGTTTACCCCGTGATCATTGAGAAATACGAAACTGTCGCAAAACTGCCGTAAAACGTTTGATTTTGTTGTGTAATCAAAATATAACGCTAAAATTATCAAAACGACCTTACTTATCACGCAAACGACTTACATTTAACATATATAAACGTAAGAAAATACGTTTATCACATAATTATCCCCTGTCAGCGCCCGATGAACCAGAATTTGTCTCAGATTATCCGTATGATAAAGGTAGAAAGGATGAAACAGATCATGTAAGGATGGTAATGATCGCTTAGGTGAAGGAGCTTTCTTTGTTTGATTTTGGAAACCTTTTGGACTTTTTTGATCTGATTCTGCCATTCTTGGGAACGACGGCGAGCTTCTCTTGAACTAGTGCTCTGATACCATATCGCGATTATGAATATGAGTGATGATCAAGATAAGATGGAAGGTGAAGAGAAGTTTCTTTATAGATTATTGATATAACAGATACAGAATTACAATGATCTCTATCCCGCTTTTATAAAACTTAAAATTAAGAAATGACTAAAATATCTAAAGTATAATTAAAATTAGGGGGGATTGGTGTTCAGGCCCCCTAGGTATGTTTTTTTTTAGTGTTAAGGACCATGTCGGAAAAAGTTTAGTTTTAAGGACCTGTTTTTTGAATTTTGCATAGAGTTAAGGTTGTGAGACGGAAATACCCTGTAAAATATTAATGAAAAGTGGTATCCAGCGCCCTGTAAAATATTACCACGCGTAAAAGTGTTCCCGAATATCCAATAAGTGGTATCAACACAATAAAATGTGATTTTTTAAGCATATGCCATTAACATGCTTTCTTGACAACACTTCATACTTCCGCGGTAACACTACCTTATTTATGCGTAACACTTCATGCTTTCCCGATAACAATTCCTTGTTTTTGACTATTAACATACGGTGTACCACTTCATTATTTCTGAATAACACTTCATGCTTCCTTGATAACACTTCCTTGTATTTATTTATTTTTTTGTAACAGAATGCAGTGAACCCAATGAAGTGTTATGCAGAACTCATGAAGTGTTACTCTATAGCTAATAAGTGGCTTTCGTTCACACTTCATGGTTTCGGTACCACTTCATGCTTTTCTTGTAACACTTCCTTATTTTTGAATAACACTTTCCAGTAATTCATGAAGTGTTACCGCTTCATGCTTTTCTGGTACCACTTCCTTATTTCTTGATAACACTTTCCTGTATTCCATGACGTGTTACCACATCCTGCTTTTCTGGTACCACTTCCTTATTTCTGGATAACACTTTCCAGCAATTTTTCGTGTAATACATGAAGTGTTACCACTTCATGCTTTTCTGGTACCACTTTCTTATTTCTGGATAACACTTTCATGTAATTCATGAAGTGTTACCCAGAATGCACAAAGTGGTACACGTCGCGTGTTTAGAAGAGCTGATGGCAAATCTGTGTAATTTCCGCAACAGCCAGAGGCAAATGCGTCCTTTTTCATGAAATTGGTTTTAACTTTAACACACAACTTGAAATAGGTCCTTTTCTCTAATTTAAACATCATTGGGTCCTTAATACTAATGAAACTATATAAAGTAGACCTGACATATAATTAACTCTTAAAATTACACAGAATACCATTTCTAATTCTTGCTCTTCAATGTGGCTCGAAGCATTCTGATGAACTGCTGTACTGCTAGCTTCTACATGGCACGGGGCCATACTGTTGCTCTATTACATAATCAAATAAGAAACATAAAATCAACTGAGATTTTCCGAACATTAACATTCATGAGTAGATATTTTACTATATGCTATACAAGTAGCGATTTATTAGGTATATCGTAATCTCTGATAATTTAGTCATCGGATTTTCGATTAACTTGGTTACAACTAGTCACCAAGTCACGCATGATCATAACTTTCCTTAACATCCATATATTTTATTTTCTTAGAGAATTTCTATTAGTGTTTCTGAAACAATTATTGCACAAGTGTACGTGTATTACTAAATAGCATAACGTTAATTGCCTTGGCGACCATAAAGTGAAGGGGCTAACACCCTCTTGGGTTGGAAAAAACCTTGAACTTTGGAAGTTAATTTATCATTCTTTTATTGACCTTTTTTTATAAAAGGGGTTTCATTGACTGCAACTTTAAAGTGTTTGGATCAATAATGAGCTAACCCCATCACATTTTCGAGACACATGACTAAATATATAGAGTGAAAGATTAGAGAATTACTATTTTATTAATATATTAAATTTTTTTTCTGGCACATTGAATTGACCGATTTGAGCCGTATTAGAAATCATGAGTCCTTCCTAAAAACCAAGAGGACCCGTCGATTTCTAATATGGTATTAGAGCGAGCTTCCGCTCACCGTCACCCAATTCATATGTCCACGTGTTAGGCCAGTCATGCTACACGTGAGGGGCGTGTTGAGATTCTAAGTGGGTTTCGTTCCACATCGGGTAATTCAAGCTCTTGAAAGCTAGTATATATGTAAGAGGCTTTCTCCTCCCATCACCAATTGGTTTTAGGAAGAACCCCTCGATTTCTAATAAGCCGCTATAAATTGGTATAAAATGTGTATTATTTTTATTCAATGACATTAGCAAATTATATAGCACATTGGATGGCCCGTTTATATGTTTTCCAACGATGCAATCTTACCTTTTTTGTATATGTTTTTATACTTGCGTGAGATATAGATTTTTTTATTTTAGTTTTTGTTAATAAAATTATTATAGTTGAGAATCTTTATAGTTTATATCGAAAATGATTTAGTTTATTAAGTTAATGATAATAAATCTTTATAGGAAAGAATAACGATTTAATTTAGTCAAATATACAATTATTTATAACGAACTAGTATTCCAAATATAATTGTAAAACAAGTTCTCACATTCATAAATTTATGGAGAAATTAAAAAAGCAAGTTAATTGTGGAATGTGGGGATTTTTATTAAAGTTATTGTCGAAAAATTGGTTGACCTTATATCATGGTTACCCTATTTAAAATAACAATTAGATGAATTTTTTACTATTATTTAAAACATCATACACGGTAAAGGTGTGCATGGCCGGAACGTGCAGGCCCCTAGGCCAAGCACGCGGGCTCAAGGTGGCGTGTGGTCCGGGCCCGAGTCCACTTATTACGGGCCGTGCCTTGCCGGGCTCAAAATCAAAACTTTTCCGTGGCACGTCGCGGGCCTCGTGCCAATCGTGGGCCGGGCTTAGAAATGTGTATGATCTTCGTATAAATGCGAATAATACATCATCGAGTTATAAGAGAAGAGCGATATTTGTGAATAAATACATAGGCCCGTGGCCGGCTAGGGCCTAGGATCGGGCCAGGCATGCGGGCCTCGTGTTGGGCCGGGCCAAAAATGGTGAACTTTCGAAGCACGTCGCCCGTGAAGATTTAAGTACTTAAAAATTATTTATATTTAGGTATTAAAAATCTCTAATAAAAAGATATAAGTATTAAAAAATTATTTATATGTTAAGTTGGGAATATATTTTTTTTTAAATATATTTTGTTGATAAATAAAATATAAATGTTAAAAGAAGGTTCGGTCCGAGAACCGATTGTTTCATCAAATGAGTGCTAACCTCTATATATAACTAGTAACCGTGCACAGTCTACTACACTGTGCTAACCAATTTTTTTTTTTTTTTACTACAACAAACGTGAATGTTACAAACACAACAGAGAGGTAAGTGATAAGATGAAGTATTCGCATCTATAAAAGTATAAGATTTTATTACAGATTTATGAATTTACAAAGCAAAATGGAAAGTTCCACTACAGATTTTTTGAATTTACAAAGCAACCCAACAATGGAAAGTTTCCATGACCAGCATTAACACAAAAGAGTATACAAACTCACATTTGCCTTGGCTTCGATGAAAGCACCATGAGCAAGGAGTAACCTTGCAGTTTCGTTACATCCGTTCTTAGCTGCCATATGCAATGGAGTTTCTCTCCATACTGCAAAAACGACAGAATCAAAGAAAAAAGTGAGATATGAGGGTCTACTTCATAACTAAGAAGAAAAAAAATTACTATGATAGCTTACCATATTCTTGGTTTCTAAGTCAAGTAACTATTCGGTGCCTCTCCATTGAAGAAGATGTTTAACAACATCGACTTTGTTGTAACCAGCGGAAACATGAAGGGGCGTTTGTGCCATCTGTATTTAGGAAAATATGAAAGTTAGCAGATGTGAAATGAAAAAATGAACAAATTTTCCAGTCAAACAACTGCAATCTCTAAATTCCCCACAGAGGCATTTCCTCATTCATCGCAATAGTTTTTTTTGGCATGTTTGGTAAGAATGATTCCTTCGATGCTCAACTCTTATGCTATTCTATTCTTCTCTCCATCAGTACTCAAACATAAGATTCCTTCATTTTTTACACACAAACCAGCATATCTAGCAGTTACCTGCCCTCGACGATCTTACAAAATTCCAATACATATTCCGACAAACAAAATTTAACAACTCCTGGACCATATACGGAAAATCATAAAGCCGCTTAAATCAGAAGAAAAGCAGATTCGTTCACAATATATAAAATGAGACATGGGAAAACGAAAAAAGCACAGAACTAAGCGATGAAAAGAGAGACTTTACAACAGGTTTCTTTCATTGAGAAGAATAGGATTGGCTCGTAGCAATTTCTGAAAGGCATTCACATCTCGGTACTGCGCATAGCCATGGATCGTGCTCGGTTTCAAAGATTCCGGCCTTCTGCATATCTCTCACAACGTTTGATTTGCTTTGGGTAATTGCAGAATACTTTTTCCCTAATTTTCTTCTATTTATCGCAGATTAGTGCGGGCGAAGTAATCAAGAAAAGAACATCGTTTCAGAACGTGGGTGGTTATCAAATTAGACGCCGTTTCCAAAATTGCCAGACAACAACCATTTGTCTGAAGATCAGTGCCACAATCAAGAGTCTGTCCAAAAAGGAATTCTTTCATAAGTTCGATCGATGCAGTGAAACAAAAAATAACATTTAAGTAGAATACCGCTGGTTTCTGGCTCGGAGAGGCTTTAACCTTCGCCTGGAGCATCACAATACGCTCGAGAAACGCAACGTCGTGTTCGAGGGAAGCCATGGCTCGAGGATACCCTTCGATCTGCGATTTTAATCTGCTGATTTCACCCTCCATCGAACAAATCTTCTCCTTCATTTCTACAACTTCTGATGTTTTTACAGCGTTATCGTCCTGGAGATTTTTGCAGGCCTCAGCAAGACTCGTGTACTTCACTCTGTTTATATTATACCAGAGACACCGTGGAACGGTGAATCGCAAATTTTCTAGGGTTTGCTCGCCCCCGTTGTCAGTTTTGTTTTGTGGAGATCGTGTGCCAACTGCGGGTTTGATTATAATTTTTAATTTTGTTTAATTATTAATGATCTAAATATTTGTTTATTGTGGTTTAGATTGCTCCGTGTACTAACGGACGGCTGTGATTTAATTGAATTGACAGACCAAACAAATTCAGATGGTGGCAGTTTTTATCGGGCCTAAGCGTTTATATAATAGACTCAGCGTTTTATATATAAATAGATAATCATACTCCAATTTGGGGAAAAACGAAAGATCATAAAGAAATGTCACGACTAATTACCAAAATTGGTGAAGGTATATATTTTTTTTCTTTTTCTTTTTAAAACTGCCAATTTCTTTTCTTCTTTTGATTTTCATCTCTCCGCCCAGTAACAGAGCCGCCGCCGCAGTTCGCGGTGGACGCCGTGGCCCGGTCAAGGTTCTGAAACCGGGTTTTCGAACTGGACCGGAAAATTTAGTGTTTAGGTTTAGTGTTTAACCGAAATAAATCGGGACAAAATCGCTGCAAACGGTTATTTAAAAATTTAAAATATATTAAAATAAGTACAATAATTTTTTTGTTTTTTAGTAGGGAATATTGCTGATCATACATAGCTGAATATGGTGTTATACACCTTTTAAAAAATTTTTATTAACCTTAAATTTATTTTTTTATCAAATTAACTTTAATATAATAAACAATTAAAAATAATATCAAAAGTTATGCTAATTTATAAAAAAATCAACATTTGGGCCGAGAATCAGTCGGCCCATTAGCTTACTTATTGGATTAAGCTTTTCATAGTTTTTCTTTTTTTAATTAAACAATTGACCGGACCGAGCCCGAAACCGTATTATGCGGTCCGCGGTTTTCCGGCCCAAACCGCCCGGGCCCGTCCGGTCATTAAAACCCTGGGCCCGTAGATATTCGTAGGTCCAATTGTCACTGGTTGAAAGATATTGTTAGGAATATTTTGTAGCATCCTTTAAATTTGTGTAATCTTGGTTAATATGTTTATTTAGTGGGTTGTAGTAGTTTGGGGTGACTTATGATATTAAGTCATAGTTTTGTATTGGGACTTTATATACCAAACAATTGTGGTATATAAAGCCCAAATTACCCTTATTAGGGTTTTACCAAAAGAATTGAAAGGTAAGCACCCTGTACGTTAGAATTAAGAAAACACACACTAACCACACACTCAAGGTGTTCTTCACGTTTAAACACATTCAAACCCTTCTTTTGATCCTTGTTTGGTAATATAAGGGCCAACAAGTGGTATCAGAGCCTAACGCGGATCAATATCTTCCATTTGAATCCAGTTTTGCTCGATTTCGACGTGATTTGACGAAATTTTTGCTTGAAAACTCATTCTCTGTTTTTTTTCACTGTTTTTGGATGTTTTCAATTCGTTTTCAGTGATTCTTTACTCCTAGGACATTAGAAAACTGATATTGAGTACATTTAGGTTCTTTCACGTTGATTCCCAGTCAAGTTTGAGTCAGATTTAAGCAAAACGAGTCTGAAAAAATCTGTTTTTCACTAAACTGGGTATCACTTTCGAGCAACGAGAGTACCATGAGTTTGAAGGTTTCGACCGAAACTCACTGTGAGAGATTCAATCAATTTTAATTTCGGGAATTTTTTCGCTTATTTCACAGTTCGCTCGAAAGGTTTCTCGGCGAAAGTCCAATTGTGTCCACTGAAAGTGATCGATTTGAGTTTCGACGAATTTTCAACCAATTTCACAGGGTTCGATCGATACAATTCTCGGCGAAAGGCCAATCTTTTCGCTCCCGAAACGCTACAGTGCACAATCTCACAAGTTTCGATCGATACACATCTCAGCGAGTCCAATTTGCTAACTGTTTCGCTCGAAACTTATTCTCCACTTAGTCAATTTCAATCTCAGACGATCGAAACTATTTATTCAAATCAAAATCGAATTCCATCTTTCGATCGAAACTATTTATTCAAATCAAAATCGAATTCCATCTTTCGATCGAACTAACAATTTCAAAACTCTTTCGCCCAATTCAACTTTCACACTGAAATCTTCAAATCTAAACTTAGTTTCGATTGCCCGATTCTCAACACTTAGGACCAATCGTTGAGCCTATTTTCATATCATACTAGAGTCGATCAGGCACTCAATTTAGTTGAACAAATCCTCAATCTCACTCAACACCAATTGTTCCATCCTCGAGCAGTACACTAAATTCATCAAACTCTTATATATCGACAGAATTCACTAAGACCTACTTAGACTCAACACTAGAAATTACTCAACTTGACTACATTTCTTTCAAAACTAAAGTGTTTCATTTCGCAGATATATCTCGCGTTAACGATCATTACCACATTAAAATGGACGGTCTTGCTATTGGATCTGACAACCGTGCACCACTACTGAGATGGGGAGAGTACGGCACATGGAAGCAACGATTCATAATTTTCATAGAAATCAAGGATGGAGACCTCGCAAATGACATGCTTTCCTCCATTTTTGAAGGACCTGCCAATTTTGGACCATTATCCCTGCTCAACCCGATGCAGTTCCGCAATTCAGAAAGGAGAACTCCTAAGGACCCTAGTCGATACAACGATGCTAAGAAAGCACGAGCCAGAGCGGACAAGCTTGCTCGACACTATCTACTTCAGGCTCTACCAAATGATGTCTACAAGCAAGTAGATGCAATGGTCACTGCAAAGGAAATTTGGGACGAAGTCTGCAAGATGATGGTCGGAACAGAAGTTAGTACTTTGTCTAAGAAATCCAGTATCCTTACTGCCTATGACTCCTTCAAGGCTAAGGAGGGAGAAGAACTTCGAGATGCTTACCTTCGCTTCTTAACCATCATCAACGAGATGAGAAAGATTAACATCCAGCGCTCCAATCTCGAACACAACATCAAGTTCCTCTCCACACTTCAACCTGAGTGGGGACGAATTGCAGTTCTGGTTAAGCAACAGAACAAAGATCTGGACGCGATGGATATTCATTCCCTACACGATAATCTCTGACAATACTCGCAATATGCCAAAGAAATTAAGAACGGAGGAAAGCCAAACATTGAAATGGAACCAATTGCACTCGTAACTTCTAAGTCAAGCAACAGGAGCTCGAAGACTTCTAAAGGAAAGCAGGTCGTACCATCTGACACCTCTGACAACACCGAATCTGACCAAGAATCAGAGGACGAACTCGAATCCATCAGAAAGAAGCTGGCAATGATCCCAGACACCGTCAATAAGATGAGCGCCAAGAAATCATCTTCTTCCTTCAACAAACAACGAACCTCGGGCGGGAAACAGAAGTACATTGCCCCTAAAGAGACTGAAACTAAGAAATCTGAAATAGTGAAGAAGTGCTTCAACTGTGGCAAGCCGGGTCACTTTGCTTCGGAATGCTTCAGACCCAAGAAGAAAAACACTGGATATTACAAGAAAAAATTTCAGCTCTCACAGCGCAAGGAAGCGGGAATAGTCTTGGTAGCTGAGGAAGAGGAATGGCTGGAGGACACATCTGACGAAGAGGAAGAAGAAATGGCCTTCATGGTGAAAAGCATAGATGATGACTCCGACGAGGATGAGCCAGCCATCGGATCAGACAGGACAGATGTTTCATCATCCGACCTGGAGGTATACACTCCATCCTACATGATTACGTTAAACTAGAACGTAGGATAGCCGAACTCTCCATGCATCGTAAAAATCACTCAGAACTCCAAAGCAATTTCGACAAAAATTATGCCATGTTAAACAAACAACAGGAAGAGATAGCTATTCTTAATGAATCCTTGATCTTGTCCGAAACTAAAGTGAAGACTTTAGAAGATCATATAGAAAACAAGGAAATAGAAATTAGCAATATGAGTATAAGATTGAAAGACAGCGAGGAAGAATGTGTAAATGTAGCGTCTCAATACGAACTAATCACCAACGAACGTGTACGACTATACAAGAAAATCAAGGAATTAAAGGACATCAACACCAAAAGAGGTCAAAGTGAACGAACCATGTTCCTTAGCCAACCTAAAGATGTTGAATTTTATAATCCCCGCGAAGGATTGGGGTTTGAGCCCACCACTAACCCTGTAGCAGATAAAGTAGACTCTCTGTACAACATCAAACGTTTTGGGTTAAGCATCGAACGACTAATGCCCTTCGTCGGATCAAGTGAGGTGACTGAATCTGATGAACAAAGGCGGAAGAACAAAGAACGGGCTCAAATCATGTGTGACTACGACGAACTCAACAATAGCTACAAAACAAGAGAGATAACGCTCTCTGATGATTACATGTCACCATTTGGACCCGAAGGCACTGACGAACAGACTAAACCTATTTATTCATTCATATATATTCCAGAAATCATACGCAAAATAGGTTCCTTGACAGCCACTCTAGAGTCGGAAAAGAAAGCTCACGAAGAAGAGAGAACTATTTTGTTGAGCAAAATTTATACTCTTGAAAACTTTCCTGATGCTTACAAACCTTCAACCTCCCGTCCTATTCCAGAATCATTTACATGTAAATGCAAGTAAACTACAAAGAAAATACCTTTATCTCACACTAACTTGGTATCGCATATGCTCACAGACAAAGGCGTGTGATCTAAAGAAGCGAAGAAGGTTCAACCTGGCTCAGCTAAGAAGACAACAGTCCCTGATAAGAAGAAGAGACCAGTCTCCAACTTTCTTCTCATGTTTCAAAATCTTTTGCATTTCCAAAAGTGACTTCTTGTAATGTCGCAGAACGTGTTTCGTTATTCCATTCCCTAAAATCAAAGTTATGTCATGTCAACAATGATGTATTTTCCCATCCTCATGACAGTCACTTCAGCAATAGCGTTTCCAAATCGCATAGCGCTCGTTCTAAGGACACATCTCCCACGCCGTCCAATCATACTACTAAATCTAAAGGAAAGAAACACAACATCTACAAGACCAAGCCAAGCAAGAAATTAAATCCAAAACAGATTTGGATTCCGAAATCTCAACTGCATCCTATAGGAAATCATCACGCTTGGACTCTCAAACCAGCTACACAACAACCCAGTAAAGAATTAAATCTAGCAACGAACAAGAAATCTACTACACCTGCTATCAAAAGAAGACCCATCTATAAATGGGTGCCAAAACTTACTTGATGTTTTTTTGCAGGTCCGTCATGTGTGGTACTTAGATTCAGGTTGCTCCTCACACATGACTGGAAACAAAGAGCTGTTGAGCAACTTCTCTGAAGGATTCCTCGGGAAGGTCTACTTCGGAAACGGTCAATCTGCATCCATGCTAGGAACGGGTGATCTCATCCATGACAGGCTAACCATCAAAGGAGTATCCTACGTTGAAGGACTGACTACAATTTATTCAGCATAGGTCGTTTCTGCGACAAAGGCTACAAGGTGAACTTCGAGACCAACAAATGTAATGTCACATATATCAATGGAAGAGAGCTACTCACTAGACACAGGAAGACGAATCTTTACTCCATTGACCTCAAGACTGTTCTACCGACATGCCTTATTTCTCGAGCCTCTCTACATCAGAACGATCTCTGGCATCAGCGACTTTCCCATCTCAACTTCAAAGACCTAAACAAACTGCGATCAGAAAACTTGGTAAAAGGGCTTCCCTCGTTCAGATATCACAAAGAGCATATTTGCTCGGCGTGTGAAATAGGAAAGATAAGGAAAGCCTCCCACCGGACCAAACACATAGCCTCAACTTCCAACCTCTCGAACTCATTCATATGGATCTGTGTGGACCCATGCGCACTCAGACCATTAATGGGCGGAAATATGTGTTAGTCATAGTGGATGATTTCTCACGCTATACATGGACTAAATTTCTGAGAACCAAGGATGAAACTCCAGGTCTAATCATTGAATTCATCAAAACCGCTCAAAACCTCTACCAACTAAGTGTACAAATCATCAGAACTGATAATGGGACGGAATTCAAGAACAGAAAACTCAGTGACTTCTATGCATCACTTGGAATCACCCAACAGTTCGCAGCAGCTAAAACACCTCAACAAAATGGGGTAGTTGAACGCAAGAACAGAACCTTAGTTGAAGCAACTCGTACACTCCTCATTCAATCTGGATTACCTCATGTGGGCCGAAGCAATGAACACAGCTTGTTTCACTCAAAATCGTGGCTCACTTCACAAGAGGTTCAATAGGACACCCTATGAGTTGATAAATCGTAGAGTGCCAGACGTCTCATTTCTGAAAGTTTTTGGGTGCAAGTGCTATGTGGCAAATGATCGTGAAGATAGAGGCAAACTTGACCCAAAAGCATTCGAAGGCATACTGGTGGGATACTCAACAACATCAAAAGCCTATCGCATATATCTCAAAGAGAAAAGATCTGTTATGGAGAGCATTAACGTAACTTTTGATGAAGTAGACCGAGTCGTTTCTGCACAAATCAGTCTAGAACCAGGACCTCTACGAGAATTAACAAAGGATCAACCTAGCACTTCCTCTATGGGAGAAACTTCAAAAACAAAGGCGTTAAGTGACACGGAACTCGATCTCTTATTTGAAGATCTCTTCCGAAAGCCGGCACCACACACTGCTCCAACAGCATCTGCGGCACCAGAAATATTGATCATGCGGAGCCTAACAATGACAGTACCCCTCCTACGATGGAAAATCTTCACCTTGATGACGATAGTGAACCCCCAACAGATACAGAAATCATATCCAGCTCAGGCGCTGAAACTCCTCAGCCTTATGATACAACAATAGAAATCTCTTCAGGAGAGTCAGTAATGCCACAACCTGGAGAAGAAATAGAACATCAGGCTGATCAAGGTGGAGAAACAACATACGATACAAACATAGCTGGATCTTCACAGTCTAGTACCAGAAAGTGGACTCAAGCCCACCCAAACTCACAAATAATTGGAGATCCCTCCACTGGAGTAACCACTCGAGCATCAACGATAAACGAAAGCCTCTACTCCTGCTTTCTCAGTCAAAAGGAACCCAGTAAAGTAGCTGAAGCACTCGTCGATCCAGACTGATAATAGCAATGCAGGAGGAAATCAATCAGTTTGAGAGGTTGAAAGTTTGGAACCTAGTACCTAGACCAGCTGGGAAAACCATTATAGGGACTAAATGGGTGTTTAAGAACAAAAGGACGAGCAAGGAGTCGTTATCCGGAATAAAGCAAGGCTGGTGGCAAAAGGTTACAATCAACAAGAAGGAATCGACTATGATGAGACATATGCTCCAGTCGCAAGAATAGAAGCCATCAGGATATTCTTCGCTTTCGCTGCACACAAGAATTTCACAGTCTACCAGATGGATGTCAAAACTGCATTCCTCAACGGCATACTAAAAGAAGAAGTTTTTGTATCCCAGCCTGAAGGTTTTGTAAACGAACAACGCCCAGACCACGTCTACAGACTCGCTAAAGCTCTCTATGGACTTAAACAAGCTCCCAGAGCCTGGTACGAGGTCCTCTCGGATTTTCTCATCTCATCTGGTTTCACTAAAGGGAAGATAGATACGACTCTTTTTATCAAGAAGGACGGATCAGACATTATGCTAGTGCAGATCTACGTTGACGACATCATATTCGGGTCAACAGACTCACGAATGTGCAGGAACTTTGGGGATCTAATGAAGCAGAAATTCGAAATGAGCATGATGGGTGAACTAAATTTCTTCTTAGGACTTCAGGTTAAACAGCTTCACGATGGAATCTTCATCAATCAATCCAAGTACATTCACGACATACTCAAGAAGTACAACTTGGACAACTCAAATACTGCCATGACTCCAATGTCTACCTCATGCAAACTTGATGCAGATTCCTCAGGAAATCTGTTAATCAGACAACTTATCGAGGCATGATAGGATCCTTGCTCTATCGTACATCAAGTAGACCTGATATCATGTTCGCCACGTGTCTCTGTGCACGCTTTCAAGCTGATCCAAAGGAATCTCACATGCTCGCGGTCAAGCGAATTTTCAAATATCTCAAGGGAACTCCGAATCTAGGTCTATGGTACCCGATGGAATCAAGCTTTGAACTCGTAGGATACACAGATGCTGATTACGCAGGATGCAAGCTGGACAGAAAAAGCACTTCTGGAGCCGCTCAATTTCTCGGGGGTAAACTCGTAAGCTGGTCGTCTCGAAAGCAAAATTGTGTCTCAACATCGACAGCAGAGGCAGAATATGTCGCTGCTGCGAGTTGCTGCTCACAAATTTTGTGGATGAAACCCAGGTGCGAGATTTTGGCATAACATTAAATCATATCCCAATTTTTAGTGATTCTAAAAGTGCTATAGCTATAACAAGTAATCCAGTACATCATTCACGCACAAAACATATAGACATTAGATATCACTTTATCAAGGAACATGTGGAACAAGGTACAATCGAAATGCATTTTGTCCACACAGATCTTCAACTTGCTGACTTATTTACTAAGGCATTGGGTGAAAAGCGATTCCAATTCTTGGTATCTAGGTTGGGCATGTTGAACCATAAGACATGATCGATTGTCCCTACATGAACCTGATATTGTGTAAATAGATCATTTAATTTTTCTTTATCTGTGATGAATGGTAAAAATCCTACTATTATATCTAGGGGGAGACTAATAAAAAATTTATGCATGAATCTAGGGGGAGTCTTTCATTTTTATGCACTAATATAGGGGAGTCATTAAATGGTTCGCACAAATCTAGGGGGAGTCTCTCAAAATTATGCACAAAACAATTCACACAAGGAGTTTTATGATTTCTCATCAAATTTAAATTATATAGTATGGTGAAACTCCTTAAATTTCTATCGAAATTACAATTATTCAAAAAAATTCAATTATCACAAATATTTCTCGGCGAAACTGAAAATTTCTCTTGAAATTCCTTTTCAAATTCTCTCGGCAAAACTGCATATCGCTCGAAACCCTTTCAAATTGATTTGCCAATCGTACTAAACAAGTTTCGATCGAAACCGAACTTTAACTCTTGATTTATTAGTTTCTCGGCGAAACCAACTTTCGCTCGAAACACGTTTCGATTGAAATTGCAATTTCATTACATACTTTTATACTTTTATCGGCGAAACTGACTTTCGCTCGAAACACATTCGATTGAAATTGATTATTAAATCCTTTGAAATTTCTCTCGGCGAAACTAACTTTCGCTCGAAACTCAATTCAATCCATCGGAATCAAAATTGACCCTTTGCAATTATTCTCGGCGAAACTGAGATTCTGCTTATTTAAATAGAGTTTCGCCCGAAACACTTCTTCATCGATTTCAAATTCACTCATAAACCCTCTCTGAAATCGCACACGAACTCATCACTGTCTCACTCTGTTTTCCATTTATTGCAACTCCAAATCCCTCTTTGGTAAGGAAAAACGCTTAATCTACAGCCTTTAACTGATTTTTTTTCTCATTCGTGCAGGTTACGCAGATTCGGGTTGCGTGTGTTCGAGCGAATCACTGTTAAAACGTGTTTTCATATCGCCTAGATTCGCTCGAAACTAATCTCTTGCTTCAATTTCACATTCCAATCGATCGATTGTTACTGAAAATTTTTCTTATTCTGTGTTTTCAAATCGACGTTTTCTAGGGTTTTACTACTTTCGATCGAAACAGGGAATCTCAATTTTAACATTATTTTAATCGCTTATGACTTAACTCTTTCGGCCGAAACAACTCACAGTTTCGATCGAAACTGACGACAAAATTGATTTTAATCGATCGACACTTCTCACAGTTTTACTCTATTCCACAGTTTCGATCGAAACTGAAGGCTCAATCGAATCGATCGATTTGCGAGTTAAATTTTACCACATTGGACTTTCGATCGAAACTGAATTGCATTACCCTTTCGCCGCACTTATTTAAAGTACATATGACTTTCGATCGAAACTGAAATTAATTTCACTTTCGCCGAATTAGCCTAAATTGAGCATGACTTTCGGTCGAAACCACAGTCCAAATTGAACTTATCACACGATGCACATTGTTTACCGAAACTCAAAATCAATTGAAATTGAATTGAAATTGTCACTTTCGCCGATTGCTTAATCCAATTTCACTTTGTTTCTTTCACGATACTTTGTCACAATTTTTTATGCCAAATTTTTCTAAGTCCTAACATGCTTAACAACGTTTTGAATAATTTTGCATACTTTCTAAGTCAAAATGGTCGATTGCCACTAATCCATTGCTCTTATCTTGCAGGTCTACCATAATGGTGCGACAAATTGATGAGATTTTCGCCTCCAAGGACTGGGCACAGAGGACACACAACAACCATCAACTGGACTTTGATAATACCTCGTGCCCAGATCCTATTATTATTAAAATCCTCGCAAACCACCCTCTAAGAACCGCCCTAAACATCACCGAGGTAGTCCCTGAAGTATATGTGCAACAATTCTGTCTGGTCCACCCTTCAAAACCAACGAATAACCCAAAAATAACCACCCTTTCCGCCAAAATCGACAACACCATAGTTGTCCTTACTCCATCCATTATCCGTTCCATACTAAACCTACCTCATTCACTCCTATATGATCCCCATCCCTCCAACGACGACCTAATCAGGGACTTCCTATTCATGGGCCACCTAACACTCAAAACTCCATACACTTACCTGAGTTCACTGCCAAAGACATCCCTGCACATTGGAGGACTCTGTTTCTCATTGTCAACAAGTGCCTCTCACCAAAGCACTCCGGGTCCGACAAGTGCAACCGGAATATCATGCTTATCTTCCATGGGATCGTCTTCAACAAAAATTATGATGTCGCCCAACTCATCTGGTCGGACATCCTCGATCAACTGCGAAGGCGAGGCCTTGGATCTACGAAGCCGGTGCTCCCTTACTTACGGTGGCTGCCCGTCATCATCCAACATTTCGTGGATCTTCATCCCAAAATCGAACGCCGACCAAGAGACGAGGGCTATCAGTCTCCGAAGCTCACAAAATTCCAATCGACGAAGAGCAAAATCGATCAGGAGGCCATGATCATCCCAGACTACTTACTTCGCCTCCTCGGTCCGAATGAGCCGGAGCTACGCAAATATATGCAAGCCAACAACCTCGACGACGTCCCCGTGGCTCAACAAAACCCAGTTGAACCTAACCCAGGGACAAGCCAACCCCCACAGCCAAATGTAGGTCTAGGAAGCTCCTCATCCCCACAGCCAAAACGAAAGCGTAAATCTAAAGGGGCTGACCGAGGAGGACAACAGGAACGGCGTACAAAGCAAAAACACGACCGTACTCCTAAGCCAACTAGTCCACTTATAAGTCCGACCGAGCCCATAGGTACAGGGGTTGACTTTGTCTTCCCCCGAGTAGAAGTCGCGACATCGGGTCCAATCGCGCAAACTACCATTCCCAGCCACTCAATCATCTCCCAACAGATGATTGTTTCACATACTCACGAGGTGCCACGTCATTCATCACCACCTCGCTCGGAGGTGGTAGATGTAACAAGCAGTACTCCGCCTCAGACTGCACCTTCTTTGATCACTACGAGTCTAGTGTCCTCACCATCCATAATTTTTCCACTTTCTAGGACACTACCATTAGATTCTGCACCTCTAGATCTTAGTGATCTGGACCGAACGCTCTACGATGTCTCCGTACTAGAATCTAGTACGGAACAGAGCGGAAGACCCAACGTAGTCAACATCACTGCAGCTACGACCTCGGGCCATCAATCTGAGTCCGTCTCAGCTTTGATGTCAATGATGAGCCTACGTGGCCTCGGTTCTTCAAGTCCTGTGCAAACGGGCGGCACATCAGTACCCTCTACTGATGTTGTGACGACGAAACGTCTTAGTGACTCCGTCCGATTATTTTCCCCGTTCGTGACGGAGGCCAGACTGGATGATCGCCTCGCAGAGTTTGCGAAAGGACTCGAGGACACAATCATGGCCCAAGTCTACAGTGCAATTGGGACCTCCACTCGAGACAAAGGCAAAGCCCCCGTCACCGAAGCCATAACCACACGACCCGACCCAACTCCTGGCTCTGAGGAAGGACCGTGGAACGTACCCATCCGGAACTGATCGACGTTCTACTGGCTCGACTCCGTACTGCACCGACGCTCACTGCTTATGAAGCGGAGGTCCTCAGACGTCTGGAGCTTCCTTTCAACCCGCCTAACCCCGGCGAGGCCCATTCATCCAGACAATCACGTGACGACCCTGACGGTGGGGATCGTCCCGAGGGGAGAAGACACAAGGGACATGGCCTCAACCGCAGCCACAGCCGCAACCTAGAACCACCCGAACACCCCACCAGAACAAAACCACCTACACCCACCCAAACCAAAAAATCTACCCGAACTACTACCAATACAACCCAAATGACCTCCTCATCAACCATGAGTCCATCACTGCCTAGCCTTACAAACCCAAGAACTTCCTCTGATCCTCCATCCTTACCTACTCTATCTCTCGAAACACTTTACAACCCACACTCAGCGGTAGAAAAGTACATCTTCAACGACGATTGGTTAACAAAGCCGATGCATCCAGCCTTGGCCAAGGGCTTTCTGGACAACGCCAGATACTTCTTGATGAAGGCAAATGTTGACCTAGAACTTATCGACGATGATGAGCTCGAGGAAGGTGAAGACTACGAAGCAGACATTCCAGAACTTCCAGAGCTTCTCAAACACGCTGTCGTCGACAAGGAGTGCCCCCCTCGAGCTGAGTCTAAGAGGCCTAACTCATCTCCCGAGAACAACTGCTATACGATACCTACTCTCTCTTCGTAGAGGACTTGTGTTGAGAGCTAAAGATACAAACGTTGACAATCTTAGAAGAGAAGAGAAGAAAAGGCCAGAATCAGCAAAATCTTGGAGTTCGGCGAGGTCGTCTCGACTATTATGAGTATCCTATCTATAAGTGCAGCGAGAAGATGGAACGGTTGAGGAACTGACTGAAGGCGATCTCTCCTACATCAGAGGTGAAGATGTTGATCGGATACTTTTCATTTTCAGATTTCTTGGAACACTCCAGAATCCAGACTTGAAAGTGGGCTACGTTGCTCTTAAGTGATTCATGATGCGCCAAATCAAGTTCAATTCGACTCACGATCTTCAAATGGCGGTGGAAAGCAACATGAAAAGGGTGAATCTCACGAAGCCATCCTTCGAAGTCCCCGACTCAAGTCTTGGTGACGGCCACATAATCAATGATGAGAACGATCCATCGGTGGTCTACACCAATTACAAAGGAAAAGAGGCTGATGAAAGCATCCGAGATTGCCAAATTCAGCGATGGGACGCTGCTGATCATTCGGGTGAAACTCGAATGGATCTTGGAGAAGCTAAGGAACGAAGAAGCAGAAGCCCAGGAGAAGTACGAGAAGCTGATCAACATCATCTCCGATCGATTATCCTTACGAAGAACGATACGAACTTACGAGTTCAGACTTGGACTCAGGAAATCGATTGATGCTGTGGAGGAACCCAAGAAGAAGAAGACACAAAGGACATCTAAGCGAAAAGGATGCTAAGGGGGAGACTGGGGATATTTTGTAGTATCCTTTAATTTGTGTAATCTTGGGTTAATATGTTTATTTAGTGGGTTGTAGTAGTTTGGGGTGACTTATGATATTAAGTCATAGTTTTGTATTGGGCTTTAATATACCAAACAATGTGGTATATAAAGCCCAAATTACCCTAATTAGGGTTTTATCAAAAGAATTGAAAGGTAAGCCACCTTGTACGTTAGAATTAAGAAAACACACACTAACACATACACTCAAGGTGTTCTTCACGTTTAACACATTCAAACCCTTCTTTTGATCCTTGTTTGGTAATATAAGGGCCAACAGATATCCTCCGATTCCTCCAAGAAGCAGCGGAAGTCTTGCCTGAGAACGATGATAACGGAGAAAGTCCCAAGGTGATGATTGTGGCGCAAAGAACGACGGAGACGAGGAGGAGGAAGAAACCACAGAAGAGACTAAGAACAGTGGCGTTGGAGAAGACAACAATGGACCAGAAGCAGCGGAAGTCTTGCCTGAGAGCGATGATAAAGGAGAAAGGCCGAAAGCTGATGATTTTGACGCAAAGAACGAGGATGGAGTTAAGAAAGGCATGGGAAAAAGTTTTAAAATTTTCTGCGGGTTTCAAGACAGCCCTGAAATTTAAGAGGGAGAAGAAGAAGAAGCGGGGAGAAGACGATGGAAAAACAAGAACCTTTCTCCTCAGAGTTGAGGTAAAGGAAGTTGATTAGACTTTCGGTTTCATTACTTTTCTGCTGATAATGGACTTGGTGTAAACGATTCTGATGCTGCGATGTAGATAGAGGTTGTTTCAAGGAAGAAAAAAAAACAAAACTTTGAGTTTATCTACATTGATGTTTCTATATGCGAATACGTATTCATCTGTGTGACTGTCAAAATTTAGGTTCTGTACAACTGGAATTATGCACACATTAGGATTTCATATCAGCTTCGAACCATTACTTTGACAGTAGTTAAGGATTATGATCACCGTCAAGTAGAATTGTAGTGTTGTGGATTCATGGCTTAGCTCAAACACAATTTTTTGTGACGTGCTTGAAAAAAGTGTTAATTTCCAGTTTTCAGTTTGACCTATCCCTCTTATTATTTCTTGCAGGTTACTTCTAAACTGATTCTTTTCTTCAATGTGTCATCTCAAACCATTATTTTGTTCATTCTTTCTTCTCTATTCCGTTCTTGCATACTTATTGAGTTGACTGTTTGTTTAGTTTCCTGACTCCCCTCTCAATCTTTGTCCACAAAGCCATGAAGATTCGCAATCTTCAATCTCAAGTAAGTCCTTCGTAGTCCATGTCCCTCTTTTGATGAAAGGAAAAATAAAGACAAGAACCACATGATGCAACGAATGCTAACACCTCCTTGTACCTCAGGTAACAATAAAACGAAAGATCGTAAAGAAATGTCACGACTAATTACCAAAATTGGTGAAGGTATATTTTTTTCTTTTTCTTTTTAAAACTGCCAATTTCTTTTCTTCTTTTGATTTTAATCTCTCCGCCCAGTAAACAGAGCCACCACCGCAGTTCGCGGAGGACGCCAATGTAATACCCGTAAAATTTATACGGGATTACATTAATAATAATCGAACAGTATGAAGTCGATTTCGAACATACACCGATTTTTCTTCCCGAGTCAAGACAAGAATTTAAATTTGATCCGATAATGAAAAATAAAGGCCCAATTGGACCAAAGAAAAGTAATGGTCCAATTGTGAGAGCTAGACTAGAAATTAGGATTGTGGCCCAATAAAATATAATAATAAAAAATAATAATAAATAAATAAATGGGAAATTTTTATGTAAGGAGAGGGACCTCTTTACACCTCATTACTTTGACCCAAAATACTATAATACTAATAGAATAAAAAACAAAACAAATCAAGCAAAACAATTCAACTCCAAAATGAACAAACAAAATAAAAATAAAACTAATACATACTTTATTAGCCTAAAATTTAAATTAACAACTCAATTACAAATACAATAGAAGGTGGTAATTTTTATGGAGAGGAGAAGGAATAAAGTGATAGCCCAAACACTTAAATACAAAAATCAAAAGCCATCAAATACACCTAATACACCATTAACACAAGAATAAATAACACTAAAAATTAATAGGGAGACACCATCATAGAGAGGAGAGGCCGAGAGAATCAAAGAAAGAAAGAGAAAGAAATAAAAAGGAGAGAGAGAGGGAGAGGCCGAGTGGGAGAGAGGGAGAGAGGGAGAGAAGAAAAGAAAAGAAAGAGGGAAAAGAAAGGGAGAAGCTCACGGGCGAGGAGGAGCTCCGGAACGAAGGGTCGGGATCACACTCGTAACACAATTCTCTGTGGATTAAGGTAGGTGAAGATCACCTACATACGTAAACAATATTAGGAATTTCGAATTTTTACGTGTTTGCATGTTCTTCATCGAGTTCTTCGTGTTTACGTGATAGTGATGATTGATTTGCATGAATTGTTCATTATATATATATATATATATATTTCGGTTAGCTTAGGAGGACCATGAGTATTTAGAAATAAGGATAGAGGATTTTAAGATTAAGAAATAGGATTAAAAACATAGGAAAGATTAGAGTTTTCTAGAGTTTCTTTATACATTTCGGCCAGGAGGTTTAAAAATTCATATCTCACAATCTAGACCTCGGATTAAGGATTCCTTTGGATAGAATTTAGATTTGCAAGTCTTTTACGTGTGGTTAAAATTTCAGGTCCAGCGGACATCGTTTACCCCTTGATCATTGAGAAATACGAAACTGTCGCAAAACAGTCTATAAAATAGTTATTTTAAAATTTTAGGGACTAAATTGAAATTTTACAAAAATCTGGGGAGTCTGTGTTGTAAAATTCCGAACAGAGAATATTTTTAAAGAAATATAAAGCTTTTAGGACATATTTTAAATTCGGAATATATTATTGGGGTCCTTTGTGCAATTTTCAAAACTCGGGTACTAAATTGACAAGTTTCAAAAATATAGAGACTAAAAATGTAAAATTCAAACAGAGGATAATTTAATACTAAATTTCGTTTGGAAATTTGAACTTTTTAAAAGTTTTGGGGTGCTAAATAAATTTATATAATTTCGACTAGGATGAAATTAGAACGTTTCAAAAGTTTAGGGATATTAATTAAATTTATATAATTTCGGCTAGGATGAACATTTTGTTCACTCTTTCTACTCGAATAAGATTTGTTAAAAAAAAAATCGGAAAATAAGCTACTCGAGTCTGATTGAAAAATCGAATATGTTCGGATAGTTTACTCGAATATTGTTTTATATAGAATAAAGAATAATCTGATAAAAAGTCGAGAGTAAATTATTCGAGTACTATCGACAAATCGAAAACATTCGGGCATAAAACTCGAATAAATTATTTCTTTTCGAGTCTTTCGGGTAAAATTCGATTTATGATTATTTCAATATCTAGGTGTAGAAATATCAATATTTCAATGTTTTGCAGACTTTACAAAGTTAATAGTTCACTTGATTAAACAAAACAATGTTTGATAATAATCGTAGAATGAGTTGTGATGGAATGACAAATAGTTCGACCATTGTAGAGATGATGCTTGATAATAAATGAGTATAATTCGACTTTTGTATAAATGATGTCATATCTTCATTTGATATAATTTACACACATGAATAACAAAACACTAATAATACTAAGATTAGCAAGACATTTAAACATCACATACTAATATTACGATTTCTAAGAGCAACTTCTCGAGTGATGTGTGGAAGTTCGAATAGATTCGGTAAAACTACTCGAATATTGTTTAATATCGACGATGACAAAATATTCAGTTATTCGAGTATTTTGGATAATCGAAAAATGTTCGACAGTATTACTCGAATAATGTATTTGTATTCGAGTAACTTGAGAGGTTCGAATAACAGAAAAATTGAACAAAATTTCTTCCCAAATAACACTGAACTAGATCAGCATTTCATCCCAAATCAACATATCATCCCAGAACAATACATCATCGCAAATCAATATATCATCCCTAAATCAATACATTGTCAATCAGTCCAATTGTTAAACCATATACAAACAGTCAAAAACTTTCAAAACAATACAATTTTTTCATCGTTCAGCGCATAGAGATCATCTCTATTACCGAACATCGTCGACATCGCCGACGACCACAACATCCGAATACCGCACTCACCGCTGTCCGAAAAAAAGTACAATTTCAGCTGTAATACCAAACTATAGACAATTAAGCTTGATATGAATATTCCAATTGATAATTACCTGAACCGTTGTTGCGGGAACTTGAGGCACCGCGTAAATGTAAATTTAGCTAGATTGTCATTTACACCTACATCTTGAAGCATCAGCGGTATCAATTCGGAGAGGGGTTCGAGGTCCGACTGCATGAAGCGCATATCCGAATCAGTTGAGTGGTCGGAGTCAAAAATCTGCATGGTTCTCTCCTTGAACCGGGCAACTAGAACCACCCAATGAGCGTTAAACCCCAATGGTATGACACAACATCCGCTTGGCTCCAGTGGAGGGACGGCCTAGGATAAAAGATTTGTCCCGTAGCGAATTGTCGGAATGAGTCCATATCCCACGGGCGAGGTTTTTTGGACTCAAAAAAGACTGCATGTGCGAAGTTCGTATGCATGAATGGTACTGCAACTGGAAGCACAAAGCATTCTTGCATCGCAATAAACCCATGGAATACCTCGTTGACGTGATTGATAGAGAGCGGGGCATGGGCCGAGGCCCAGTTACTGACGGCGGGGACGGGCTTGAGCCCACTTTTCATGAGCAGAAGGAAGGGTATCTTAGCATTAACTATTAGGATTATATTTCTATAAATAAATGGAGATCTTCTAATTAATTATTAGGATTTCCTAGCAATTATTATTATTGATCCTCTAGAATTACATCCTTAATTAGTATCGTAGTAGAGTCTATAAATAGGCATCAACCCTTCTGTAACAATTATCATATCATTAATAAAAAGAAGGTTATTAGCCGAAAGGCTTTGGGCAACGGTATTTTATCGTTGATTTTGGGCAACGTTTATCGTTGATTTGGGCAACGGGTTTTCCGTTGATTTGGGATTTCTGTTCTTATCAATTGGTCCGACCTGCCGGATCCCGTTCCCGCCGGAATGACGAGATCAAACAACGATCGTTTGGATAAGTTAGAGATCGATCAAGCCGACGTGAGGGAGAAGCTAGACGCACAAGGTGCAAAGCTGGACGCACAAGGCGCAAAGCTCGACGCACAAGGTGCAAAGCTGGACGCACAAGGTACGCAATTGGCCGAAATCACGGCGTCCTTGGCTGCGTTGTCAAAAGTGATTCTGAAGTCATCGGAGGATGAGACGAAGACGTCCGTCACGGGCAAGGTTACGCCGCCCGCTGACGATCAGGTGCACGGGGGTGGTACGTTGGCGCTTTTGCCGACGTTTGAGGGAACAGATCCGATTGGGTGGATAGCACGGGCCGAACAACAGTTCGAATTGAACAACACACCGCCGGGAAGGAATGTGGCGGCGGCTGGAGTTGCCATGGACGGATCTGCCCTGCACTGGCTGACATGGATGAAAGCGCGAAAGTCGAGAATCTCGTGGGACGAGTTCACGCAGGCGTTGTGGCACGATTCGATACGCGATTTAAGGGTAGCAAGTTTGAGCGACTTTCTAGAGTCCGACAAACAGGCACAGTGGAGGATTACATCTCCATATTCGTCCAATTGGCGGGTCAAGTTCCAGGACTATCCGATGCACATTATTTGAAGACGGCAAACTTCCGGGGATCGTTGCGTCTGCTTCGCCCAAATGATTTGGAGACGGCAATGGAACTAGCAAGAGATATTGAGGATAATTTGTCTCTTCAGAGTGGAGGCGAGATGGTCAAACTTTCAGTGGTTCGGGGATGAATTCGGGCAATTCGTCGAGGCTGCCCGGGGAGAGTAATGCGACAGCAGTGGGTGGTAGTGCACGGGGTTCGACCGGGAGCTTCTCTAAACCAGCCACGCATTCACTAGGAACGAATTCAGGGATGTCCAGGCAGTCCACTGCCCGCTCCAGATTCACTCGACTTCCACCGAGGGTATTAGAGGACCTAAGAGCAAAGGGGTTGTGCTTTAAGTGTAAGAAACCGTTTACACCTACGCATGACTGTTCGTTCAAACAACTGAGAGTGATGTTGGCTGAGGAGGACGAGGAGTTTGATCTCCAACAGTACGAGTATTGTGAGGTGACGGGGCAGGAAGAACTTCAAAAAGATCAAGTGTGTTCAGATGAAGAAGGTGGTAATTTTCTGGTTTATTCCATGGCCGGAATTTCCAGCCCTCGCACGATGAGGTTACGCGGTATCGTGGGAGGACGCACGGTGACGATATTGATTGATAGTGGCTCAAACCACAATTTTATTTCCTCATACTTGGTTTCCTTACTTCAACTTAACCCGGATGAGACGGGCAAATTCATGGTGCAGTTAGGAGACGGGCATAGACATGAATCAGAGGGGGTGTGTAAGCAGCTACCTATCTCGTTTTCGGGGTGCGCTATTAAGGTAGACTGTTATGTGTTCGCTTTGGGCGGGGTTGACGTAATTCTGGGAGTTGCATGGCTCGCCACGCTGGGAGAAGTTTGCACGAATTGGGAAACTCTAACCATGAGTTTCGAGTGGGGTGGCGACCAAGTGGAGTTACGAGGGGATCTCGCGATGTGCCCGAATGTGGTGGAAAGCCATGCTGTAGAGTCGGAATTGCCGAAAAGTTTGGAGATGACAATGGGGTCGGTGTGGAAACCCGAGGAGTTGCTAGCATCGAGGAAGGAACGTGAAAATGGGGTGAGAAACAAGCAACTATTTAAGGCGGTAGGCAGCCCGAGGGTGAAACTACTTGGATGAGTAAGATCTACTTTCAGATACGGTTTCCGGATTTCAACCTTGAGGACAAGGTTGTTTTGAAGGGGAATGGAATTGATAGAGAGCGGGGTATGGGCCGAGGCCCATATTGGTTTACTGACGGCGGGGACGGGCTTGAGCCCACTTTTCGTGAGCAGAATGAAGGGTATCTTAGCATTAACTATTAAGATTATATTTCTATAAATAAATGGAGATCTTCTAATTAATTATTAGGATTTCCTAGCAATTATTATTATTGATCTCTAGAATTACGTCCTTAATTAGTATCGTAGTAGAGTCTATAAATAGGCATCAACCCTTCTGTAACAATTATCATATCATTAATAAAAGAAGGTTATTAGCCGAAAGGCTTTGGGCAACGGTATTTTATCGTTGATTTGGGCAACGTTTATCGTTGATTTGGGCAACGGGTTTTTCGTTGATTTGGGATTTCTGTTCTTATCAGTGCTGCAATAATAGCATAATATGTTATTAAACGAAATAATTAACTAAGTAGAACATATTGAGCCAATAAAACATACCGCTTCTGAGAGCCAAGTTTTATGAGTACAGATCTTCGAAGAATTTCTGGTCATAAGCCTGTATATGCCCTTACGTTCATGGGCCATGCTCATTCTTTCCAACTCCACCCTTACTGCATCCCAATTAGCTGCCCTCGATTCAATGTGATGCTGTAAGTTGTTGAGGCGAGATTTCGTACAAGGGGGGTCGATTCGGGCAATGGTACAAAAGGGCTGCTCAGCACCTTTGATCGTTTCTTCTCACGCTCAGACTGATCCCGTAGTCTTAACCGTTTGTACTGCCTCGTCTGGGCAGCTGCCGTCTCGTTCCCCCTCTCGGCCTCGGCTTCCGTCGCCCCCGCCCCCCTCTCGGCCTCGGCCGACGTCGCCCTCGCCCCCTCTCGGCCTCGGCCGACATCGCCTCCGCCCCCTCTCGGCCACCCTCTCGGCCTCGGCCCCCGCCACTGTCCTCTTGGCCGTCTCGTTCTCCCTCTCGTTCCGCTCATTCCCTATCTCGGCCTCCGTCGCCATCCGCTCGGCCGTTCTCTCGGTCATCTCAAAACCTTGGAATGGCGTATAATAACTCCTATCTCGTTCCCTTGCCGACCTCAGCGTCTCGAAACCTAAATATGAGTGATACAATGTTGAACTTAAGTAATATATACCAATATAATTTTATAAAAAGTAAACATAAAGAAATGCATACCCTCGAGCACTATCGTGCGTAACTCCCTAATCTCGGCCCTCATCGACCCCATCTCGGCCCGCATATCCCTAACATCGGCCTCCATATTGTTCATTCTTCGATCAATATGAGCGATTGAAGAAGAAGAGACGGTGGATGCCTCGGGCCGCATAGTGGATGCCTCGGGCAGCGGAGGGGATGCCTCGGGCCGCGGAGGGGATGCCTCAAGTGAAGTCTCTGTCGGCCGCGGAGGGGATGCCTCAAGTCGATGGTTAGCGCAGTAGACCGCCATCCCATTTCGAAGATGCTCCACTATCCTCTTGGATACGGCATCATCCCTGCTGCCGGAAAGCCGGCGATCGTGCGGCCGTGATCCGATTCCAATTCAGCCTCGGATGGTGTAAGCCAACACTGCACCGTCTGTGTATTGTACGAGTTAAAAAACTCAATCAAATTAGGGATATGCAACTCTAAAAACCCATATTATAAATAAATATATATACTTACATTTATATCCGCATCATTGAATACATGCACCACCAATTCATAATTTGGAGCAGAACTCTTGGCGAAGAATTTTGTCTTCCAATAGCACATGACGGGAGGTTTTCATCGCTTTTCCTCATTGCAAATCCCCGAGCCTCGGCCAACATTCGTACGCAAGAACCTGATAAAGAGAGTATATTAATTTAAAAAATGTAATATAACTTGAATAAAATAAATTTAATTACCTGAAGCGGTTGGACGAAGCCACTAATATCGAAGGTCGTCTGGTGCTTTCCCTTGGAAGTCATCATCCGACTCTTCTCCACTAGGTCTTTGTTCAGACCATAGAGAACCTCGTCGAACGCTATCCTTCCCCAAGGATATTTGTTGAAGCTGTCGAAATCCTCCACCAGACGGAGCCACTCGCTCTTCACCTTCAGGTCCCTTTTCACTCTCCGCAGCACTAGTACCGCGACGGCAAAATATAGGGCCGCGATCTTCAACTTCTCCTGTTTACGCCCGTACCGCCATCGGCGGTAGCATCGCGCATCATATCATTGATCCTCGTCTCCAGATCGTCCAAATATATAACCTTCTTGCCTACGAGCCATAATACAGGCGTTAGTTTTTAAAATTGAAGTAAAAAAGCTTCAAAATGATAATAGGATAATCATACCAGGCCAATGCCTCGTTACAAACTCGTTCGATGACGGTATCACTTGATCATCGGCAGGGTGACAGTGCATGCCGGTGATTAAGCAATACTCGACCAACGAAAATCTTAACGGCCGCTCACGAACGACCATCCACAGCTCCAAAGACTCAAGCACATGCTCCACCTGTCGGCTCATCAGATACCATAGAAGCATGTTGGAGTTGTAGTGGTCTCGGGCCGCCTTTATCAGGTTCCCGAACTGGGTCCTCGCGACCATTTCCGCCAATTCCCTTTTGTTCAGAAGCATACGAATCGCTCGCAAGCTGTCATGTACGGCGAGTTAAGCGTAAGGTTATCCGCCGGCAACTTCGTCGGGAAATAGACCTGAAAAAATTGCAAAAACAACCAATGTTACCATGAAAAAGCACTGTTATCCGAGTAATATACTCGAGTAATACACACTCGAAAATAGAATCAGATAATCGATAATAGAACTCGAATAAAAACTTGAATAAGCGCAAATTCAAAATTGGTACAAAACTTCACCTGTAATCCCGTTCCATGTGAAATCGACGTTTACCCGTCACCGATTTCACATGAAATATAGGTCGATTAAACTAAATGAACACCAAATACCGAAAACCCAATAAGATTACTCACTGTCACTGTGTCGCCGTCGACAACCTCATCGACGCGGTCCCTTCGAAGCGTAGCCGGTGTAGCTCGGTTTGATTTCGTCATTGTATCCGGGGTCAGATTTGTGGAAGGATTCGATTGATTAATTCGAGTAGGAGAAAATCGAAGAGAAGGAAAGAATTTAGGGTTGATGTGTTTGTGATTTTACTCTGACCGTTCTACTCATTTATCGATTGCAAACCTTATTCGAGTTTCCTATTCGAGTTTTGCCGTCGAGTCTTTTACTCGAATTGCTATTATGTTGGCGAACATTTACTATTCGAGTGTTTTAAAACATTCAAGTCGTATAACTTATTCGAGTTTTCTATTCGATTGTATATAGTACTGGAATATCTCATTAAGTTGGTTAAATCGTTCTTAGTAAGGGTATTCTAGTCATTTTCCCACTCACTCCCTTTCGTTGAATTCTTTTAGGTTTCAGTCGCATTGAGCCGGCTCGAGCTCGAGCTCACTCGTAGGTGCTCGAAAGCTCGCAAGCCGTCCTACGAGTTTGTTTTAATTTCATTTTTGAACTTTTTAATCTTTTAATAAAAAGTTAGAAGTCGAGTTCGACGAGCTACTCGAGCGTTTGGGGTCGAACTTCATTTTGAAATCCGAATTTCGAAATCCTAACGTTTGCCAAACAATGAATTTGGATTTGAAATTAAGATATTGAAATTCATGATTTTAAATCACGCGATTTGGTTCAAATACGCCAATCCAAACGCTAACCCTAAGGGTCCGTTTGGTTGGGGGTAATATGGGGGTTTAGGGGGTTAGCTTTAATTGATTTGGTGTTTGGTTGGAGGGATTTTTTAAAGGTAGGATTTAATTAATAACCCTTAATACCTCTAATAAGGTGTTAATTAAATCAGCCTACTCCCTCACTTTATCTAATACTTTCATTTTATGACTAAATTATCCCTTGTAAAAATTTATATTTCCTATACTAGCCTTGTCAATTATTTGTTACAATCATCATCGACAACTCTCTCCTCACCTCGCTTCTGTTTCAAAATATTTATGAAAAAAAGCCAACATCATCCTACGCAATCAACGAACGAAAACCGGCGACAATTTTTCGGCGAACAACCACCGGCGAGCATCCCGTGACGAGAAGAAGATTCCATACCACAATATCACTAAGCTTGAAAGGTGTGATTCTTTTCTAAACCTAAATATTCGAATTTTTGGGAATTGATTGAGATTTTATAAATGGTCTTCCACACCTCATATTATCAGTGGAGACTAAGTCGAAGGTTATTTGCATTGTGGGCATCACCCATCATTCGATCGCTTCATGTCTGTGTCTCTGTTTTGTTCTGTACTTCCTCTATGTGCGTTTATTGTGTTGTGGTACATTGCTTTCTGGGATGAATATTATACATCTTGAATGATGTTTTATATTATCAGTCTCGTCTATTTGTGGTTCATGCTATTAATTAAGTTTGTCTATGATTTGGTAGGATGAATTCGATGAGTTGGGATTTGTGATTCTTGCACTTTGGTGTTTCTGGATAGAATAAAACAAACGAAAAGCTACGATCAATATACACCACATATCAATGTCATAAGGTGTAAACACTGTAAAGAATATCAAACAAATATAAGCAATCGGTTATCAAAACACCAAACTGAACGAATAGTAAAACAGTATTTCGATTATCAAATCAACAACGAAGAGAAAAAAAAATCGATAATTGAATAAACAAAAAGAAAGGGATCGGATGCCTTGATCGATGATAGCGCGTATAATGAACCGCAAACCCTAAACCACCACTTAATAAATTCGTAATTAAAATAAGGATAAAATTGTAATTGCATTTATTTAAAGTTAATACTATCTAAACACATTTACGAAACGCATCCAAAATTATTATTTAAACCCATTAAACAAACATTCAAAAAATTCATATCCTCCATTATTTAAACCCAATTAAACCTAATACTGGTTCAAACTCATCCCATCAACCGAACGGCCCTAGGGAATTAACCCTTCTTTGATTCAGCCCTGCCCCTAGCCTAAGGTTAATATCGACGTGTTAAATATCGAAGTTCCGTTGCGTTACACGTGTAAGGAGAATTAGGGCTAACTTCAACTCTGTTGTAAGTAATTGAAACCTTAGTGTAATCTCGATTATTTTCTCCCCTTTCTTTGGGATTAGCATTTTGCTACTAATTTTCAACTGTGTTGTTGCTGCTGTTGACTTACCCTATGTTATGTGTTGTAGTGCTTGCATAATTTAGGGTTACAAGTGCTAATGTGTATTTTCTTTTAGTTGATTTGAACTTAGGCTACACGGTCTCATCTTTGTTGTGTAAAGAATGATACTAGCTTGTTTAACATGCAGGGTTTTGAATTTTTTTGTTGCTGTATGGGGTATTTTTTTTTTTTTTTTTGTTTCTTGGGCAATCTTGTACTGAACTCATGTTTCTCGAGAAAAGGTAAGTGTGGATGGAGAATGGCAAACAAAATAGGGCCGCTTCATAGAATTTGGATAATGCTTGAAATCTACCAAAGTATCTGAGCAAGTGCGATCTGCACGTTATCACCCGTTGTTTAATGCTTCGTCGCCTAATTTGTTATGTCTAAGTGTTTGGCATTAAATAATGTTACTCGTGAAGAGGGGAGTGGAGGATGTATTTGAAGCTGAGGGGAAAAGAACCATGGTTTATTTTGCAAGGAAATACGATTGCCAAATGGCTACATGATGGTCACCTTCAAATTTACTATGTTAGATATAAAGTTTTGGGAAATATTAGAAATATCAACTTCCATTTTCTCTCCCGTGTTTCTCTTTGTCCTATAAATTCGATACTTAGGGTAAAGGTTTCGGGCTCAACATAAATCTACTGTGATTTGAAAGAGAAATTCAGAGCTATGACGGCTTTCAGCGAGTCTCTCTAGAAAGGATGCCGGGTATACCCCTCGTGGCTCGTGAAACCGCGTAAGTCTCCGTCCAATTTATTATGTGTAATTGTATCTCCATCGTTCTAGTCGCGGTGTTTCATTCACTTTTGATTTCGTAGAGTATAGGCAAGTATTCAAAATGTACATGGCTTGAATTCTCCTTAAAAGTTGTAGTTGTTTATTTCTTTAGATTTGATAATGTATGTCAATTAAATTGTTTCCACATCGCCCTCGGTTTTAGATGCTCTAAAATCGTGAAAATGACACTATTTTCTTACCACCTTGCAGTTCCATATAGTACTGGCTTCAGATTTTGAATCCTCCTGATTTTTTGTAAAATTTTCCAACGTTTTTGTTATCTCTCTATTCCCTGTTGCAGAGACTTGTTAGAGGACCTTGAAAAGTAGTATTTGAATGATCATCGTTGTAAAAGTTTTTATGTTGTAAAAAATAGATTTGTTTTGTTTTTACATAGCCCAAATTGGCTTTGGGCCCTTGCAGTGATGCACGTGTTAACCAGTGATCGTTTATCCAATTGGTTCAGGACTGGTGCTTGCAATTGTGGTTATTCAAGGAGCGCAGATCACATGTGTCGTCACGATCATTCTCCACAGTTGTCTGAAGAAGAGAAAATTGCTGCAGAGGCGAGTCTTGCAGCTTACTGCAAGCCAGTTGAACTATACAATATTCTTCAACGCCGTGCTGTTCACAATGTAATATCTCTTCTCTTACCTACATGTTCTTTCTCCTGTAACTGTTTATATATATATATTGCCTTTCGTGATGAGAAAAGGGCTATATATGGATTTTCAAGTAGGCCTTTACATTGATTTATTGAATATATCGGCACCATTGATCAGTAAAGTAGATGTAGATCAAAGTAGTTATTTCACTTTCTCTTATAAAAGTATTATCAGTTGTTGGGAAACTGAAAATATCATCTTTGTTGTCTTGTTTTTCTGGAATTTCTAACTGAAATCATTCTCCTTCAGCCATCATTCTTGCAAAGATGTTTGCAATACAAAATTCAAGCAAAACAAAAGAAAAGGTATGGTTTGTCGATACCTATAAATATGCATATATTTTTTGTTCCAAATAATATTTCTTGGTCTTGTATTATAAACTTGATTTGTTCAACGTGCTTACTTCAGTCAACTATATTATACTTCTGTCAAGACCCTTTGTGGAAGAATGCTTTTCGTTTACAATTAGGATGTGCATCTCTCTTTTTACTGGTTAAGATGTTGTTGAATCTTCGTTTAACTTATGCAAATCTCTTATGGTTTCTTCTGTTTCCAGGATTCAAATGACTATCAGTCTTCCATCAACTGTAAATGATGAATCCCAAGTCCAATGTTTATTTCCTCTCTCTATATTTTTAGCAAGACGAATTTATAGTCCTGCAGTCGTTGAGGTAGCATCAATTTCATTTCTTCAGCACGTGACTCGTGTTTACTGTCTTACTGGTTTTAATGTGTTCCTCTCTGATTCTTTTTTGACGCAGGATTCTGCAGTTTATCATATTGGTCGAGTATGTGTATTGACAAAATGTAGTGGGGATGATAGAATGAATCAAGATGCTGCAAACTTTATTCTTCCTGAGATAAGCAAGATCACAGCAGAAGTTAAATCTGGATCTATTTCTGTTTTGTTCGTTAGTTGCGGTATGGTGGTGATTCTTCTATTCCATTAGTGTTGTGGCTTCCATGCCATGCTTATTTCTTACTTTCTGTCTTTGCAGCTATGTTTAGGGAACGCTTGAATAGTTCATCATTTCCTGGTGAGTTTTTCATTACATAGGATGGTTCTTATCATGACATTATTTTGCTGCGTATCTGTAGCTATCCGAGAAATAAGTTGTTTTATCATTATATCCGACATTTATAAGTAATAATTCCTTTTTTAGTTTTGATTCAATCTGTATATTATGGTCGGTGATAATCATGCAACTCCAAAGAGAGCATGTCTATTTAATGTGTAAGAACTTATTTATGTTGAAAATGTTCAAGTGAAAAAAATTTCAACAAGGATGCTCCATCTATCATCAATTATCTTTCAGTGAAATGATCGAGTGCAAAACTAAATTCTATTTCATATCAGAAGTGTAATGTTATTCTTGTTTCTACTTGTTGTCCTTTTTGACGATAGATAATGTGGAAGGCCGCTGCTTTATGGGCAAAGTTCCAATGGAATATTTGCAATTTTCATGGGAGAAGTCTTTGAACTTTAGTGGGGAGAGGGTTGAGATGCTATCTACTGTCGACTTGAACACCTACTTTCTGAAGGTGTGTTCCATAGACATCCTATGATTCGTTAATTTCTTTCTCCAAGTATTCGTGAATTGGAAGATTGGACCAGCTTGTGATCTACATTTGTCTGTTTCATTTGGTTTGTCATACTCGAGATGGGCATCCTTTTCTTCTAGCTTACTGTCATATGGTGTTAATTTCTGCACATTTTGGCAGTCATACAAATTACAAATTCGTACCTGATGTTTGGCAGTGAGCCGGAGGAATCGTAGAACTTTTTCTGTTTTGCACATTTTAGATTTCGATATTATATCGAGAGGGTGCAAACAAAAGTAAGAGTGATTGTGAAGCATCACTAAGCCTCCGGCATGTCAATTCAATGCCTGGTGTAGTGGCCTTTGGTCTTCGAAATAATTCCATAGGACTATTCAGATTTATGAGTTTGACTTCTTAAGAGATTTTCTTCTCTTTCTCCTTGTTATTCTGATTTATGTGATCTGTCCATGCGGTGTAAGTACCTCATTTGCAGTTGTTGTGACATATGTTCATTGCAAGCTGTCTCATTAAGCTTCCTTCGCAGACTGGGTCCATTGAAGAAGATAAATGTATATCATTTTATAATCCTCATGCTGGATCTATGGTAAGCCCTGCGCAAAAGATGAGTATAATTTGACGCATGTGTCTCTTTGTCAACAGAAGTTCCATAATTGTGATCTGAAGATTGTCCATTTGTGCATCGCTTCATACTGACTACTTTTTCATCCGTGCCCTTTATCAAAGGCTCTGTCTCAGCAATTGCAAGTGCGCATTGGAGCAGAAGAAGGTGGTGCTAGAGAGAGATCTCCATATGATTCATTATCATACAGTGGACTCCCTTCTACCGCACCTCAGATAATTCGGTATATTTTCTTGGATTTTCTTGTTTTCCATGTTATACCACTTCTGGAATTTAAATTATTTTTTGTACGAGTAAATATTAAAATAAATGACTTGCATACTTGACGAGCATTATGCTCTGGTCCTCCACGGGGAGTTGTCTCACAGACACTCTTCTAATTGCTTTTCCAGTTTTTATATTTTTTTGTCTGATAGTGTTTCTGGAGTAAACTCTCTCTCAATCGGTAATCTGCAGGTTGAGGTCTGGAAACGTGGTTTTCAACTACGAATACTATGACAAGAAGTTGCAAAGAACTGAAGGTAAGTTGTCCATATCTTGGTTATAAACCATTCTTTCTGTGTTTCAGATGTGCTATTTGCATTTGTTTGTCTTCTGTTATATGCCTTTGACATGTGTTGCCCCAAATGGAAAAACGTAAAACAATCTAACTCAGGACATATATTGAAGATGCCATTCCACTTAATACCAATTTTTGTTAGGACCTCAATTCAAATAATGAGATATATTTTCCGGTACTTGGAGATTGACTATCTTGGCATTACGTTTATTTGACTCAGTAACGGAGGATTTTACTTGCCCATTCTGCCTCATTAAATGTGCCAGCTTTAAGGTATCCTGTACTTTGATACGTTTAGTGTTTGTTATCCTTTGCGGTGTATATTAATTCATGCTTCCGTCGACGTAACAGGGTCTGAGATATCATTTGCTCGCTTGTCATGACCTTTTCAAGTTTGAATTTTGGGTTGGTAAATTTGTTTTTACCCCATGTAATCTTCTCTTTAATGTTTGCATTAAATCAATAGTCCTGTTTCTCTGTAGGTAACAGAAGAATTTCAGGCTGTGAATGTATCAGTCAAGACTGATATCTGGAAATATGAGGTGAGGCTTCCATGTTACTTTGTCCGTTACTCCGTTTTAGGAAATGATGTTTTCATCATGCATTTCACGACTTGTTGCACTAGTGGCATAAGCAGGCTTCGCCCATGCCACTGTTCACTCTAAATTTAGAGCTTATTAATATTAAATGATGGTGTCTCTTTGCAAGATGGCTATCTTGGTAACGATTATATTTTACATTTGAGATATTCAAGTTTTCAAAATGGATATTTTTGTGCAGATAGTTGCAGAAGGCGTTGATCCTCAGCAACAGACATTTTGCTTTTGGTATCCATTGCACTTCTCTTAATTTAAGTGTTTTTGCAATTGCTGTTCCAGTTTTTGATATATAATCTGCGTAATCACATGGGATGACTCAGTTCAAAGACTGCAAGGTTTAGAAAACGAAAGAGGACAATACAAAGGTCGAAGCATGTGCATCCCCTTGTCTATGACTCAGATATGCGTGGATCCATTATTGAGATTCGAGAGAAGACTGATGGTATATGATATGCTCTCGTTTTCATTCATGTGATTTTGTCACAATAATTTCATCTAAAATTGGGTTTCTGGTTTTTCTTTTTTTTTTTCCCCCGAATGAAGCATTATTGAAGTAGATTGCTCTTAGAAATTGCTTTGGATAGGAATGACAAGTGATTCTCTTTTTCTTTGGTTTCATCTGTCATTTTTTTAATCACATTCCGTGTTACACATATATAGATAGATATAGCTGTAGAAATTTGAAAGCAGTAGTTTTATTTGGTGTAGCAGATAGTGTGGACCGTGATGCATCCAGTCCCAGGATTTCATCTGCTACAGCGCATTCATATGCAGATCCTGACTGTGCTCAGTCACTACCTGGGAGCAACCTAATCCCACCATCATTATTACAGTTTGCAAAGACCAGAAAGTTATATGAACGATCGGAGCCACGAAAGTAAGTCCACTGGAGACAGTGTTCATAGATATGTTTTTGTAACTGATTTGGATCACTGTACAACTCAAAATATTCTTGCATGCTTATATACGAAACAGTTTGTAATAATGATGGTGGGATTAGGTTGCTCCATAGTCTTGCATGCAAGAATAAGTATATAAGCAAAGCCATTTTAGATGGGGACCCATGTTTCGTAATTGGTTTTATAGCGATGCTGCCTTAGGTAATTGTAGTTTTGGCTTTTGGCATTCTGAAAAGTCATAGTTATTTCTTGTGGTGAATGCTAATTTATATTCGATGTTTCAGATTTTGTGATGCATGACTTAACAGGTTTAATATAAGTCAATGATAAGCATTACGATACCATAACTATTGTTTACCATCCGCATTGGCCATATTTTTTATTTTTGCATCTCAGACGGGCACTCTTGCAGAAACGACAGTTTTTTCACTCACATAGAGCTCAGGTGCGTCATTTGAAATTGTGTCATTTTTCATTCAACCTAGTTTCCAATGAATCATCCATGTAAATTTTTCTTGGGTTTGGTTTTTGGTTTCCCGTGCTGTATATAAGAAATTTGCGGTGATGTATAAAATTCAACTTTGAACATATTTCTGCTCGTACTCGATCGAATCACAAATCTTGTTGTCTTGTATATATTAACTGAGCATGCGTTCAAATTTCAGGGGATATCAAACACCTTTATGACTACTACTACTACATAAGTCGTTTCCGCTTCAAATATGCCACTTTCAGTGCTTGCATAATATTTGCATCTTATGTTATTGTGTGATATCCCCATGATGTATCTCCAGACAATTATATATGAGTTACCGTTTTACGTTACTTACAGCCTATGGCAGTGGACCAAGTCATGGCGGATTTCGACAGTGAGGATGAAGTTGACGATGATGTTGCTGATCTTGAAGATAGAAGGGTCTGCTCTCTCTTCTTAATATGATGGAATCACCTTTGTTTCTGTAGGTGTCTGTTAAAGTTACGCTAATTTACAAACTTCTGTGGCGCAGATGCTTGATGATTTTGTGGATGTCACCAAAGATGAGAAGCAGATGATGCATCTTTGGAATTCTTTTGTTCGGAAGCAAAGGTCAGTGCTAGACGTTATTTCATAATCATTGAGGATATCTACACCATGAAATGAAGTTTGATCTGGTGGTGTTATTACGAATTTGCATGTCCAATGACTATAAATCATTCTCACACATAATGAAGCATGTTAAGAATCTCATGCCCGTTGCTGATTTGTTGCTCACTGTATTATTAAAAGAGGTAATGCCTTTTTCTACGATTTGCGAAAAAATGATAAAAGTATGGCTTTTTTACCACATAAGAGAGGTCGAGGATCGTTATCTATCTTACTAGAGACCTCCCAATCTATCATTCTGTCCAGAGAAAGCGATTCAATATGGATCACTTGAAGGGAAGAAATGTTTGACATGATTTCAGCATTTATTTGGTTTTGCATCATAGTCATATTTCTTTTCGGAAGTATAATTTGCACTATCGTTATCGTGCGACGTTAAACAGGGTACTAGCAGATGGTCACATTTCTTGGGCGTGCGAGGCTTTCTCAAAACTTCACAAACAAGATCTTGTTCGGGCATCTACACTGTTACGGTAGCCTCACGAGTTTCAGTATGGCCTAATTTTCTTTTTTAATGGAATGAGCTTGTTTTTGTTTACTAATGTTACTACTATTATTATAATTCTACATACATTTTCAGATGCTGGAGACTATTCATGGTGAAGTTGTGGAACCACGGTCTGCTCGACGCACGCACGATTAGAAAGTGTCATGTAATTCTGGGGATGAAAGATCAAAACTATTATGCAGAAGAAGATGATGATGATGATGATGATGACGACGACGACGACGATGATTGATCATAATCCTTGAGATCATTCAAACAAATATATTGAAACTTCTTTTTATTGTTTTACCAATTTGGAGATTGCTGCATTTGACTATGGTCTCTTGCTTTTCCTGTGTGTTTGTTATAAGGGTGAATATGGACAGATATTATTGATGAAAATGTTCATCAGTGTCGTATTGAAAGTGGAGATATTATTAGTAGGTGAAAAAACAGTAACATATTATGAAATTATTATGAAATATATGTGGATATCTATACTATATAAAAGTTGGATGTGGACTCTCATTGATCACTCCCATAGCCAATTCCCTTGCGACATGTCAGCATCATCAATGAAAATTACCAATTTAGGTCCATTTGAGGGTGGAATTACCATTAGCGACACAAGTGACAATTACCATCTTGCCCTGATAAGAAATTGCATTTACCAGTTTGTCCCCTATCATTATTTTCAAGTGACTGTTCATTTTCATTTTCTTACAAACGAGTCTGGTTTTTTGTTGGGAGATGAAAAGCCAATTCCTAGCATGTAAAGCGAAGAGTCGCATAAAATTCCAGTGGTAGTCCAAACCCTTCTCATATCTAATCCCAATCTTCAAGATTTCGTGTTGAAATCCTCATACGCAAAAGGGTTTTCGGCCGTTCATGATTCTCCTCTCCTAGAATCTGATTTACTGCACAACGGTGCCGTCGGCGTCGCTCTGATTAGCGTCACTGCGATGGTGAAGGTTAAGATTTCTCCCTTGACACGTGGAGTTATAGAAAATCTTTGAATGTTTTTGTGTTAGTTTTAGCACGTTGGTTCCTAATCGTTTCCAACAACGGTGATCTGCTGATGTCATAGTTCGCATGAGCTCTGTTCCAGTGATTTCCTCCCTGAATAATAATGATTTCATGATAAATCCTTGCAATACATTTTTCTGAAGATATTTGACCCGCTCAGAGATGTGATTTGCTAATAACTTCTTCATCTGCCATTGGTCCTGATTCCAAACTTTCTTAATTACAAATTAGACAGACTTTGTTCTGGCATGCACGCTTGCTGACTTCCTTTGCTGTTGATATATAATCCTAACCTTTTCTCTTCACAGGAAATCTGAATCTCCAAGTGGACGCCCGAGACAAAATCTGAAAGAGTTGAATGATTGTACTCCAAAGAAGAAGAAGCAGTGCAATTGCAAACATTCACGTTGTCTGAAGCTGTAAGTAATTGGTCATTGTCTTACA
>JAPQWV010003490.1:0-40873 GCA_027422505.1 Craterostigma plantagineum
TTCTTTTCAACAAAGGAGCTCGACATTTATATTTTGACATTTTATGAAATAATTTCAACATTTTGAAAAGTTTTCTACACTTACTAAATTTTCTGTATTTTAGGACTCCACTATTTCTAAAGTTTTGACATTTTTAGACTTATTTATTTTTAGGGATTTCATTATTTTAAGGCTTTCATGAATTTTAGGGTTTTCATCATTTTAGGGTTTCTGTGAATTTTAGGGTTTTGATATTCTAGCATTTTCGAAATTTATATGACTTAGTAAATTAATATGAAAATATTATTATATTTAGAGGATCGATATATAGGGACTACACCGGACTTATTTGACAATAGCGGGAGGACAGGTAGGTGGATCATCCATCTACAATACGTAACACATTTATGTGTTTTCATGTGATTTTGTGATTTACGTGACTTATATGATTTACGTGTTTACATGTTCTACGTACATTTTATTTAAATCATGAGAATTTGTGAACATGCATGGCACTTGCACATCACGCCAGGAAGAGAGTGTTGTACCGTAGTGAGACGGTAATGATATGAGATAGTGACGTACGGGGTAAGAATGAGATGTTTTGTGATTGGTGACTCTTAGAGGAGTCGAGGTTGGGCTCATTGGGCACCTGTCGGAGACAGGCGTGATCGATCTGTCCTATTCGGGCGTGACCGTCCCGAGGTGCATACCGCCGGATGAGATATTGGTGCGACCTGATAGGAGGCCATTGGCGTGATCGTCCAGTGCACTTCAGTGTATATGTTTGGTGCGGAGCGACCCGGTAGGAGGCCATTGGCGTGATCGTCCAAGTGCACTACCAGGGTAGCCTGCCGCGAGACTTGGGGGGTGGCCTCCTAGTAGTCTTTGCGCGCGAGGGTGTCGAGCCTAACCTAGGGTCCTGTATTGTGTGAAATAGGAATGTAGGAAAAGAAAGAGTGTGCATTATATCATGTTTGAGATATTGGGATCGGGATTGAGTGCACACTTGCATACATGCATTTTATTTCACCTACTGGGCAAATTGCTCACTGTTTACGTGTTGTAGGTACTGGAGTCTGACGCTGATACGCGTCGAGACTGAGGCGGCTGGTGGCGGTGCTCCACGAACTTTTGAGGGCGGTGCGGTACAATGGATGAAGACCTTGGAGCGTCATTAGCATTTTTTTGTTCTTTTGATATTTTTGGGGCTTCGGCCCGTGTATAGAGATGACCATGTAGACGTATGTTTGTAAATATGTATATTATTTTAGGAAAAATTTTTAATTAGACGGGCCTTCCGCGGCTTACGTTGCGGAAATCCGCCACTAATCGTACTTAGAAAAGTAGGGTCGCCACAGGTGGTATCAGAGCTTAGGCTTAGATTCTGAAGACTGTCCATGTACTGCCGCTCAAAAGCCTGGAGAACCAGCCTGGCCTGTAAGTTTAAAGATTGATTATGTGATTATGTGTTATTTGATATGTATGTTTTCTATGAATGATTGTAGAACTAGTTAAAAATGCCAAGGACACGTAGAGAAGTTGGCGAAACTAGTCGTAGGGCGGTTCCGAATCCCCACCGAATGAGGACCGCTCTACCATCCATCAATTAACTGATCTGATCCGACGACAGTCAGATCAGATTAACAACCTCATTCACCGTCAAAATTCCTCGGAACGTCACTCATCCCTGGCCTAGAACGTGCAAAGCTGCCGGGGAAAGGTTTCGAAGATTAAACCCCCTTCGTTTGAGGAAGCCGCCGATCCTACCTATGCGGAGGATTGGCTCAGAAACCCTTGAGAATATGTTTCGTTAGCCACCTACACGATACTGAGAAGGTGACTTGTGACACCTTCATGTTACGTGGGAACGCGGGATACTGGTGGGACACAATCCAGGTGCTCGAGGATCCCACTATGATGACCTGGGAGAGGTTTAGACCCTCTCCCGAGGAAAGTACTTCACGGCACCAGATCGACACACAGAAGTTGAACGAGTTTATCAATCTGAAACAAGGAGGGATGTCTGTAGCAGACTACATTCGCAAATTCGAGCAGTTGTCTAGGTTTGCGCCACATATCGTGGCTACTGACGAGCTAAAGATAGAACGTTTCTTGGAGGGTCTCAAACCCGAGATCTTCCGGAGCGTAAGTATGTACGATACGGAAGGGAAAACTTATGCCCGTATCGCTGAACGAGCAATCCTAGCTAAGCAGGCGGAGAGCAATGGTTACAAAGGCGCAGGATGCTAACGGAGATCAGAAGGAAACAAGGAGGAGGGAACCAGAAATGCCAATTCTTCGGCAAGGGACCAAACTATCGTGGGAATCACAAGGTCAACAGAATTGGAGACCAAGACCGAACCAAGGGCCATTTAACATTCCGACCGACCCTCAGGTGCTGCAACTCAATGCCAACATTGTGGGCGTTACCATGCGGGTATGTGCTATGGACCAAGACCAAACCCGACCCCACAATGTTTTCCGATGTGGGAAAATTGGACACTATGCTAGGAACTGCAACGAGAATGTGCCTCAAGTACCGAACCGACCGTTGACTCGACCCCCTCCAGTGCCAGCACAAGTTTTTACTCTGACTAATGAGGAGGGCCGAAGCAAATCCTTCGGTAGTAAGGGGTACGTTAACCATCTATGACGTGCCCACTTCTGTCTTGATTGACTCTGGGGCCCACCATTCGTTCGTGTCGGCCAAGTATGTGGAAAAGGTGGGAGTCCCTCCTACTTCTAAATGTGATTATGTAGTTACCTTACCACACGGTGATCGACGCGCACTAACCAAGTGCTGGAAGGATGCTCCGTTAACATTGAGGGTAGAAATCTGAGCGTCGACCTGATCGTGATCCCAATGAATGACTACGATGTTATTTTTTGGGATGGATTGGCTTTCGAGATATGGAGCCATCATAGATTGTAATAAAAAGGTCGTAAAATTCCAACTGCCCGAAGAAGAGGTATTCACTTTTTCGGTAATAGCCAGCTCGAATCGTATTCCACGAATCTATGCGCTGAAGGCTCAACGACTATTGAGATCCGGTTTTGTGAGTCTTATCTCGTGTATGCGGTAAAGGCGGAGGAAATTAACCTCAGCCAGAACTGAAAGACGTACCAATATTCAACGAGTTTTGCTGATGTATTTCCCTTGATCTCTCGGGTTACCCCTTAATCGAAAAATACGGTTCAGGATAGATCTGATTTCAGGGTTTGCCCCTATTTCTAAAACTCCTTATCGCCTTGAGTGCGCAGCGGAAGCGTGGTAGGAATATGAATATGTATGCCTAGATAATGTAGAAAGTATGTGGGCGAAACTAGATAGAAAATTATTGATCCTAGAAAGCCGGGCCACACATCTAAATGTGTCGTCTAAATTGCATGGTGAAGGTGGGATTAAATCTTATCTTGATAAGATACAGATAACCACGGATAGTAAAAATTGTTACCCGAGTTATCTGCTCCAGCATAATTTCGGGGACGAAATTCTTTTAAGGGGGGGAGGATGTAATACCCGCAAAATTTGAAGCGGGATTACGATAGGAAGTTTGAGGATAATTAGCAAGAAAAATAGTAGGAATAAAATTCCCATAAATATTTATGAACGAAAATTCGGACGAAACTAAAAGTAATAAAATATTCCCGGAAATATTTCGAACGAGCCCAAATGATTTATAAGAAATAATAATATATAGGACTCATAATATTGGGCTATATTTATATAAGGCCCAATTGATAGGCTTTATTTAGTTTAACAAGTAAGACATTATCAAGGACCAATAAGTAACATTACTTAAAGCTTAAAGTAAGTAACTAAATTAGTCTAAAGAAGTTTGTGATGCTAATAGAAATAAGCTAAAAGGTCAATTATTTAATACAACGAAAACGAGTAATTAAAATAGTTGGTATAGGACATAAGTACTTAATAAACTTAGAAATTTTCGTGAAGATAATTTTGTCTAGAAAGTTTCGTGGTATCATTCACATAGTATATGAAATTTTTGTACAAGGCATATATGTGTAGCATTGCATAACGTAGAGTAGATATAATTATATATATATAATATTCATCCATCAAATCAAAGGCTTAGATTACACACGTGGAGCTTTAAAGGTATTGTAGAAGTGACTAATAAGAGATTTCTTAACCCAAGGGAAATCGGCTTCATCACTTAAGAAGCTCCAATAATACGATAAATACATAAACGACCACTCGTACAAAAAGGAAATGAAGTAGAAGAGAAGCAGTGACGGAAACTAGGAAAAGGAGAAAGATGTCGGTACACGTAAAACCCTTAATTAATTCATAGGAGTCGAAATGAAGAAGGTAAAAGATCTTCACAACTTTCGTGTACTTAATATATATTATATGCTTACAACCCTTGAATAGGTTAATATATGAATGTTTCTGATACTTTTGGGTTTCGGGGTGTGGGGTTAGAGTTATAACAAATATTACTTCTCGGTATTGACAAGCCCTTGGCATGTGAGGACTATTTTTGGTACTATAATTTATTATTTCCAAGGAAGAGTTCGGTCATTGCATGTGTGGATCAGGGAACAATTTTTAAGTGCTTAAATTAATTGCAGCTTTTTGGAGGTATTTAGCAAGTCAGGGTTTTAATATGTTAGGGTTTGTTTGGGTGAATCATGAATTCCAGAAGTTCTCGACATAGTGGTTATACCACAAAAGATTTTGAGATGAATAATAAGCTGTGTTGTAGATAGAACTCGGGATGTATGACAGGAAATGTCGAAAGATATAATTAATATATGTCGAGATATATAATACATAGATATTGAGATATGAACTAAAGAATGAATTCGATATATTAGTTTCAATATTAGTAAGCTATTGACATTTCTTAAAGATCTCGATAATAATAAGCTTTCGATATTGTTTAAAGATCTCGAGATCATCATAGAAAGAACTCGACCTCATTACAGTACTCGACATTTTTAAAGATTTCGATATCTAGGCTCTTTCGACAAGCTAAGTTCTCGACATTGATAGGATTACGATATGTCTCGATATTTCTTATTATAATATGTCTCGACATTGTTTTTAAAATCGGTAACTTCATAAAGATTTCGACAACAGACTTCGACATTTGTTGATCTCGAGATATAATAGATCTTGACATAAATAAGAATTCGACATTGCTTTTCAACAAAGGAGCTCGACATTTATTTTTTGACATTTTATGAAATAATTTCACATTTTGAAAAGTTTTCTACACTTACTAAATTTTCTGTATTTTAGGACTTCACTATTTCTAAAGTTTTGACATTTTTAGACTTTATTTATTTTAGGGATTTCATTATTTTAAGGCTTTCATGAATTTAGGGTTTCATCATTTAAGGGTTTCTGTGAATTTTAGGGTTTTTATAATTCTAGCATTTTCGAAATTTATATGACTTAGTAAATTAATATGAAAATATTTATTATATTCAGAGGATCGATATATAGGGACTACACCAGACTTATTTGACAATAGCGGGAGGACAGGTAGGTGTCATCCATCTACAATACTAAACACATTTATGTGTTTTCATGTGATTCTGTGATTTACTGACTTATATGATTTACGTGTTTACATGTTCTACGTACATTTTATTTAAATTATGAGAATTTGTGAACATGCATGGCATGTGCACATCACGCCAGGAAGAGAGTGTTGTACCGTAGTGAGACGGTAATGATATGAGATAGTGACGTACGGGGTTAATGAGATGTTTGTGATTGGTGAATCTAGAGGAGTCGGTTGGCTCATTGGGCACCTGGCGGAGACAGGCGTGATCGATCTGTCTATTCGGGCGTGACCGTCCCGAGGTGCATACCGTCGGATGAGATATTGTGCTACCTGATAGGAGGCCATTGGCGTGATCGTCCAGTGCACTATCAGTGTATACTTTTGGTGCGGAGCTACCCGGTAGGAGGCCATTGGCGTGATCGTCCAGTGCACTACCAGGTTAGGCTGCCACGAGACTTGGGTGTGGCCTCCAAGTAGTCTTTGCGCGCGAGGGTGTCGAGCCTAACCTAGGGCCCTGTATTGTGTGAAATAGTACTGTGGGAAAAGAAAGAGTGTGCATTATATCATGTTGTGAAATATGGGATCGGGATTGAGTGCACACTTGCATACATGCATTTTATTCACCTACTGGGCAATTGCTCAGTGTTTACGTGTTGTAGGTACTGAGTCTGACGCTGATACTCTCGGACTGAGGCGGCTGGTGGCGGTGCTCCACGGACTTTTGAGGGCGGTGCGGTACATGGATGAAGACCTGTGGAGCGTCATTAGCGTTTTTTTGTTCTTTGATATTTTTGGGGCTTCGGCCCGTGTATAGAGATGACCATGTAGACGTATGTTGTAAATAATGTATATTATTTTAGGAAAAAGTTTTAATTAGACGGGCCTTCCGCGGCTTACGTTGCGGAAATCCGCCACTAATCGTACTTAGAAAAGTAGGGTCGCCACAAACCACCGAGACTCAAATTCTTCCACAACCCCCAAGCTCACGGATTTAGATTAGCCATCCATAGCCGTTTCCGTTCGAGCTGCTTCGACTTGCCGACCCCTCGGGAGACGTGTATAAACTCTACTGTGAATCATCTAACGGAACATATGATTCGAAGGCCCCCGACAGACTTCCATGTGAGCCCTCCCAACAACAACACCCAAGCCCTGAGGCTGCGATGATAATAGATGTTGTGGCCCAGGAGCTTGAGCAGGAGTCACCAATCCAAGAAGCTCAACTACCAGATCTTGAAGCCACGATGATCGACGAAGTGGCCCACGAGTTGGAAGTTGAAGCTCAAGTCTAGGAGCTCCAAGCAGAAATACCCATTATTGTGGCGTGCTTGAAGGATCTATTGAGGAGATCTTGCAACAAGAAGCACGCCCAAAGCAGAAGCGGGGCACACTCACCTCCACTGGCTTACAACGCCAAAAATTCAGACCAACGAGCCTTTGATGACAGAACAAGCACGTGAGGATGTAGCACGCGGATTATCTCCTCACACGGCTACCCCGTCCGACACTATGTCCGACGAGGAAATCTGACTGTAGAAGGACTCCAAGGCGATTGAGAATCCCATTCGAGTCCATCTTCACACCTATCACCACCACACCAGACACTGTGCCGCTCAACCCTCCAAGTGCTAAGGACCTTTCATTGCTCAATCTCGAGCCGCAGCACATCCTTCATGTGTCAGATGCGCAGGTTCAATCGGAGCCTTCCACAACATCCATAGATGAGAATCTTCAAGATTCGAATCGAGGATAGGATGGAAGTCTCGGACAGTCACAACCTCAAGTGACTACGAGGCAGCCTGAGGAGCCGGTGTCTGCTCAAGGCTTGTTAACAGGCGACATCTGTCGATCTGGTCCTTCCACGACGTAGGCGTCCGTGCCATTTGTGACTGAAGATCGTCTACAGGTGGCTCTCTCAAAAGTGTTGAGGTCTTTCGAAGACAAATCATGGAGAGCGTGCGAAATGCCATCGAGACGTCCCGTCAGATCGAGGGAAAGCACCCGTCTCGGAGCCATCTTCATCACAACTTATCCTCACCCACCCAACCTGCACAACCCTTCCCAATCGCCACACCCATCCTCACTCGCAAACCTAATAAACCCCGCAATAGTACCTATCAGCGACCTCCACTCAATTTTAGTCGCCCGCCTACTAGAGCTGACCACTCGAACGCTGGAAGAAGAATGCCTCTTCTGTCGTCTCGTCGACCGTCCTGACCCGACTTAAACTTGTCGATGTCAAGGCTCCCACTCCAACGCAGACATGACGACCCAGATGATCAAGGACGTCATGAGGGGGAGAGGAGACCCAGGCTAATGACTAGAAGTCAAGGATGAAGCTCGGGCGCGACACAGACAAGCGCTGGAGCCGCTGAACCTCACAACCCATTACCCAAACAACCACCACCACTCACGCGCACCACTCATACAACCCAAATCGACCCACCAACCTTTCATATAAGGACGCCTTCCCACACCAACGACTCTGACAAGCCCCTTGCTTCCGGAAAAAGAAGCAAGTGCCGCCATGCTCGTGGCCCTGGCTCAAACCCAAACTACTCCCTCAGTTGCTCAAGACCAACCAGGACTGTTAGGACATGGTGTCAACCCACACGAGTTCCTCAACAAGTATATCTTTGAAGGACAGTGGATGACCCATTCAATGCCCGATGAGCATCAAAGACTTAAGGACGTTCGACACTTCTTACAACAAGCTTCGGTGGAACCTCGTGCTGATAGAAGACGAAGAACTTCAAGAAGGTGAAAATCATGAACAAGATCCCCCAAGGCTTCCAGAGTTGATTGCGCAACGAGCGAATTCTCCGACGAGACAAATGCCAGGATTCGTTCGGATCGACACGCCATGGGAAAAAATCAGGATCGAAATTCCCTTCCTTGAAGAGGTTCGAGAACACATTTGGAGGTCATTGGACAAAGTCAAGAAGCCTAATGAGTTAGAGCTCCGAGAGATCTCTCACTAGGATCAGCAGAAGAGAATGACCTATCTCTGGATGCTGACCCACCTTGGACGAATGTGAGACTGTGGATGACTAAAGGACAAGTGAAGAGGCATTATAAGAGTCTCTCCCTAATATGTCAGCTTCTCAGCGTCCTCTGCGGTAAAGGAGGTCTTCCAACACCATACTACGTCATCGAGCGAGTAGACAGAACTCGAGAAGAATTAAGCGAGAGCAACCTACCGTACCTCCCTGCCGAGGAGGTGTACAATCTCTAATATGTAGAGAAGTACAAGGGTCCTCAAGGCTTCATCAAGAAAGAAGGACTCGAGGGAATCTACCGGTTCATGATGCGCCAAGTCAAGTACTTCGCCACACACGACCTTCAGATGGCTCTGGAGAGCAACATGAAGAAGGTCAACATGACCGCTCCGCTCAACAAAGGGCCTGAGATCGAAGGGCTCCCAACAATCACGTGCACATCAGCATAGTCTTAGGCGTCACCTACCACAATCATATCGCAAAGAAGACTAGGATGATATTGAAAAACTGAGATTCACAAGTTCTGTGATGGGACGCTCAAGGTCATCAGGAAGAACATAGAACAGATGTTGGAAGAGATTAACAAAGAAACGATGCTGAGGATTCACCGGTTCGTGAGGGAACAACTGCTCCTGTTGGAATTACTGGAAGACATCGAGGAGTGCCTGGAGCTGAGGAATACTCTCAGAATTTCGAGCATGCGCTAGGCTTGCGCAGATCGTACTATGCCCGACGAGGACAGACAGCACGGAAGAGAAATCAAGCACAGAGGGGAGAATGTAGAATATCAATTTTAGTTGTGCTTTGATTTTATTAGCTGTCCTTGTAATTAGGGGCTTTTATTGTATTTGACCTTAGTTTAGTACTTAGTATGTTATTTATACCAAGTATGTTTGGTATAAATAGATGTACAATCATTATGCTTAATGAGAAGATTTTAGAAAATTGGTTGCCTAAGAATTCGAGTATAGGATCATAGAGTTGATAAATCAGGACCTAACAGTAAGTTTTGCGCTCGTAATAACTTTGCATCTATTTTATCTATTCTTTACGTAAATTTTTCTCTCGCGTTAAACCAAGTTAGATTTCTCGATGGTAAGTACTTTTTGATCTACCTCATCTATCTTATCGACTGAGTCAAAATCTAGCGATCAAAATTTCGATGTTGTAGAGTTTTTCGCCAGAGAAGTTTTATCGACGATGTGATTTTGCGATTGGGGATTTTATGCGTGTAATTAGGGAATTTCGACTGCAAACAATAGCTTTTTCTAATTGGGCTGATTAGATGTTTTCGATACTAAGATGGATTAAGCCCAAAACCTGTTTACGCTCGAGAAACTTATGATCGAAAATTACATTTTCTATCTAGTTTCTCGATTTTAAGTTTTCCTAAGTTTTCAGATTAACCCTTATTTCAATTAAAACCACATAATTGCTCCCCCTAAGTATGAAAATAAATGCAGTTAACTCCCTGAAATTCTGAATGGTGACATCTGGTTCCATAGTTGAATTTTGAAAATCTGCAATACTTAGAGCAAAAATGTCGAGAATATTTGAGTTAATTTGGAAGCAATTGTTCTAATCAGGCTCCTCCTGAAATTTTATATCATGCCGTGAGCTCCAGATCGTGAAAATTCGTGAAATCCTCCTCATTGATGTAGCGCCCCGTTTCCTATTACCTTTTTACGCAACTATAAAATATTCATATAAAATTTTTCGCGCGATTTCCATAACCATTTCCTTTAACAAAAACGGGTGCGTACATCCGATCTAGTTCCTTTCACAATAATGTACATATATGTACCTATCATACGAGTCACAAAATGTAACAGTCTAAAACCTTTTCTATTCTATATGCTAACGATGAACCAGAGGGGAGCAGGAGGAGAGCGTAGTTGGCCAACCTTGAATCCATGCTTATGAAGATGCTTTCTACGCAGCCTGCTAATTATCTACACAACTGTGAAGACACCGATTCAAAGTATGATCGCAACATGTTAATTAATACAAATAATAATAAAATAAACAGTAATCCATTATTTCCATTAATATCGTAACCATGCCATTTCAAATCACATAATCATCATTCATGTAATGGTCATTCATACGCACCGTAGATCACATGTCATTCTATATGTCCATTTATTTTGATACTCCCTTTATAGACTAGCTAGACTGTACTGTACGCCAGTCGGCGCCCATGCATGGGACTCTATAACCATGTCGTAATCCCCCGATTTGTAGGGATACGTATTGCCTGTACAGGACTCTATAAGATCCCCCGATTTGTAGGGATATATGCCGTAGCATCCGTATCATACCTTCTGTAGTCGTAGCAGTCATAACGGTTTGTCCCTTATTTTATGTGTATGCAATGCTATAGAAATACCTTATATGACACGTAAATCATATAAAAGCACTTTATAGTCACATAATTCACGTCGATCCATGAATAGCATATAAAGCACATACTAGTCAATTAATTCATATAGGGCATGTAAACACATAAGGCACATAAGGTACATGTTGCAAATCATACTCACAAGTTTCGCCTATTTATTCGTTCGCTTACTCGACCTTGTCCTTGCCCTTATCCGACTCCTGACCTATATAATTATTTATCTGGTAAATATGAAATTCTTATAACGATATGCGTGCGTGATATGCATGCTTTATTATGTATGATCGTTCCTTTTTGTTTTACCAGAAACCCTAACTTATTTTATATCAAAACCCTAAATATTGAATATTTTATGTGATATTGGAATTCCTTATATCTGTATCATAATTCTTTTTATTTCAACTAATTAACTAACAAATATTCTTATCTGATTTTCTCTTGGACCATGTTTGATTATTAATTTCTATGATAGGATCTCGAAGTTGACATAAAGGGTTTCGAGATATACCATAGAGGATTTCAAAACATATGTCGACCTTTCTTAACTAAATGTCGAAACCTATGTCGAAGGTGATATCGAGATTCTTAAGTTTCAATTGGACATTATATCTCGACATCTTCTATTTACTTAAATTTTAAAATCTCGAATCATAGCTGATATCACAGCTCGATATTTTCTTAGCTCGAAATCTATACTCACTGAAATATTAATAGTATATATGTCGAGAATTTTAAAGTGCATTTATGAAAGATTTCGAAATGTATCATAGACATATCTCGACATTCTCTAACAAATATCGATCCATCTCGACATTCTATCTAACAAATATCAATTCATCTCGACATTTATCTAACAAATACCAATTCATCTCGACATTCTCTTAGTTTGTTTCAAAATCTATGTCGAGGACTTAATTAGTAAGTGCTCATACGAAACTTATTTACCCTCGAGAACTTTATGGTATTAAGTCTAAGCTATCCAAAACATTCATATAATCAGACACTTAGATATCGAAGTTCCTACTTTGCTAAGAATAATTTCTACAAAAGATTCGAACTTTTCCAGACTCTAACGTGCGTCTTAATATCAAAAAATCATTCAGCTAAGCATGTATTAAATCGTTTCAACAATCTAGGAAAACCCTAATAAATCTTTATACCATTGCTGAAAGTCTCTTATCCTTACATATCCACCTAGAAAGGTTTGAATAGCTTTGAAACACAATACGTTCTAATAATGAAGACCCTTGTAATGATTACTAACATATACTTATCATAATTATTAAGTCTAACATGCGTATATACTATATAACATCAATTAAATTCTTTTACCTTAAAAAGATTTACCTAGCTTGAATCAAATTTGCTCTTTGCCGAAGTTCTTCCTTTCGTTATGTTTTCTTCTTAGCTTCGTATGTTCTTATGATATGAATCTCGTTTTCCTCTCACTTATCATATGTTAAAATTTTTGTTTATCGATATACTAGATATTTTCTTCATTCTCTTTCGTTCTTATCTAATGGTTGAGTGTAACAATAGTTAAATGACATCAACACTTTACTAATGCTTATCATAGACCTATCTAATACATATTACATTATTATTAAAGTTGTTTTTTCCCTATTGACTAAGTTTTCTATCGAAAACTTTAAACCTATCTCAATAATATTTATCCTATCCTTCGTAACAATCTTATTATTATTCTTTTCATTTTCCATTTTCCCTACTCAACAATAACTTATTTCGAAACCCTTTCTCAGATTTCGAAACCTTTATTCAAACAATTTCGAGACTATGTAAGGGTTTTCATTAGGGTCTCGAGTTTCTCCTTCTTATCTTTCAAATAACTTATATTAACCAATACTTTAATATTATTCAAGTATTTTCTTCATTAAATAATTTCAAAATCCCTTATCAAGGATTTACCAGCCATGCCATTAGGAACTTCGAAAACCCCTTTCGAAATCCTATCCTTGACTCTTTCGAAATTCTCCAAGTTTTGATTCCTAAATTTCGAAATTCGTACTTTAACAGTATTTAAATATTTCCCTCCACTTCAAAGAACCTCCAGAATATCTTCAAATTTCCTAATTTATTTAATTGCTTTAATTAGTACACATATAAAGTTCCCCAAATCCTGAGAAAACCCTAGAAATTTTAGAATTAGAAAATTCTAACTTCTATAACATTCATTCCCTTACCACTATATTTCTTTAAGAACCTAGGACTATAATACTTAAATTCCTTATCCTACATATACTTCTTGTTTAAAATGACTTGTACGAATGCATGAATTTATGTAAATGCATGAAATTATGATATGAGGTTTCGGTTCCTGAAAATTCTCCCCCCTTTTAAAAAAAAATTCGACCTCGAAATTTCGTACCTGTTTCGGCTAATAACCATGGTACTGGGTCTTCATATGTTCTAAGGTTTCCCACGTAGCTTCACGAGTCGAATGATTTTTCCACCGTACTTTCACCATTGGAATCGTTTTATTTCGTAACTGCTTGTCAGCATATTCCAGAACTTCTGCCGGTTCTTCTACGTAACTAAGATCCTCGGAATATTTATCGGCTCGTCACGCAGAACATGAGTGGGGTCTGATCTATATCGCCGTAACATACTGACGTGGAAGACGTTATATATCTGTGATAATTCAGGTGGTAATGCCAATCGGTACGCTAATGGTCCGATCCTTTCTAGTACTTCATATGGTCCAATGTAACGTGGGCTCAACTTCCTTTCTTTCCAAATCGTAACACTCCTTTCCATGGAGATACTCGCAAGAATACTTTTTCTCCAACTTCGTATTCCATTTCTCGTCTGTGTTGATCGATATAACTTTTCTGTCTATCTTGGGCTGCTTTTAGTCGACTTTTAACTATTTTAATCCTTTCCATTGTATCCTGATCAAATCTGGCCCTTCCAATACTTGTTCTCCTTCCATATCCCAACAAATTGGGCTTCGACATTTCCGACCATACAGAGCTTCGTACGGTGCATTCCGATACTCGAATGGTACTGATTATTATAAGAAAATTTCATTAGCGCTATATAATCATCCCATGTGCCTTTGAACTCAATTACGCATGCTCGAAGCATATCTTCCAACTCTGTATCGTCCTCTGACTGACCGTCGGTTTTGTGGATGAAACGCCGTACTAAAATGTAATTTAGTTCCGAGCGCTTCCTGTAAACTGCCCCAAATGTAGAAGTAAATCGGGGATCACGATCAGATACGATGGAAATAGGTAACCCGTGTAATCGAACTATTTCGTTGACGTATCTTTTTGCCAAGTATTCCAACGTAGAACCCCATCGAAATGGCAAGAAATGAGCTGATTTTGTAAGTCTATCGACAATTACCCACACGGCATCATTTTTCTTAGCCGTTGGAGGAAGTCCATAAAGAAAATCCATCGTTATTCGTTCCCATTTCCAAACAGGTATGGGTAAAGGATGTAATTTACCCACTGGCGCTTGGTGTTCAGCTTTGATTTGCTGACACGTTAAACATTTTAGCACATATTCAGCCACGTCCTTTTTCATTCTTGGCCACCAATAGTGGGATCTAAGGGTCCGATCTATCATCATAGTCTAATTCAAATCCATCAAAACAACAAACGAAGATCCTTCGTCAACAAAAAAAAGTGAAAGAAGAAATGGATGCATACTCGCTAGGAAACGACAATCGTTCGCCGATCTTGCAACGCGGTGAATATACGGTCTGGAGAAGCTGCTTCCTAAGCTTCATATCTCTGAAAGATCAAGCCGAAAATTTATTGCAGTCACTTGAAGAGGGACCTACAAAGTTCTGGGTCAACGTAGCGGGTGATGACACGGCTACTCCTTCAATTCCCGCCATAGCCATGAACACACTCATGCAAGGCATCCCCAACGACATCTATAGACAGATAGACAGCCTCGCAACGGCTAAGGGAATGTGGGATGAGTTGCATAGGATAATGCAAAGGACGGAAGTAGGCATCAAGGCCAAAAAGGCGAATATTCTCACTGCTTATGACTCCTTCCAATCTAAGCCGGAGGAGAGCCTCTATGATGCATACCAAAGATACCTCACTCTTCTCAATGAGATGAGGAAGATAGAAATCTCCGAAACAAACATGGAAACAAATATCAGATTACTATCCTCTCTGCCCTCGGACTGGAAAAAGATATCCACTCAAATTAGACAAAACAAGATCTGGAGGAGTTGGATGTCCATGCAGTATTTGATAATCTCGCCCAACACGAGGAAGATGTTTGCGAGACCCAGAGAGAGCAGAAGGGCAAGCAGGTTTGACAACACCGTTGCTGTAGTCTCAGAGAAGCGTGGAACAAAGCCTCGCAAAGAGAAGATCGTTAGGCCTCCCTCATCATCCGAGTCAGAAGAAGATTCAGAATCAGACGCCGAGCCAGCATAAAGGCACTGGGGAAACAGTTGGCGTTAATCGGAAGATGATAAGCAAGAAATACTTCAAGAAGAAGTCCTCGTCCTCGGCCAACAGACTTCGGACTTCAAGCTCCAAGAACAAGGAACAAGCACCAGAGAGCCCCGAAGTCAAGACACTAAAGAGCCCAACAAGTGCTTCAACTGTGGCAAGCCTGGCCATTTTGCCAGAGAATGCACTCTTCGCAAGAAAAGAGATGCTAATTAGTACTCCAGAAGCTTCAACTCACGAAGGAGAAGGAAGCAGGTGTAGCCCTCATGGAAGAGCAGGACCACTGGCTTGAAGACACGTCTAGTTCTGGAGACGAGAATCTTGCGCTCATGGCACGCCTTGATAACGACAGTGACGCCGAAACATCCAATCAGACTGACGAAGATGGCGCATCCACCTCATCACAAGAGGTAGACTCTTCTTCCACATTATTGACCATGTTAGAATCATATCAAAAACATATGCTAACATGAAATATGAGCAGAAAAGTATTAAGGAAGTAGAGGATAAACTTTTAGGTCTCAGGAGAAGATAAATAGTCTCGAGTCAGAACTTAGAAGCTCTAGTGGTAAAATAGAAGAACTTACTAAGAGCCTACATTCTAGAGAGACTTGTCAACCTGAAATAGGACATCATAGCGAAAAGATTAAGGAGTTAGAAGATAGGCTAGCAAATAACTACAATTGCTTGCTTAGGAATCTCAATGAGAAAGCCACCCTAATTATAGGATAACCGAAGCTACCACTAAGATCACCAACCTAGAAGCTCAATTAGAAATATCTAATACTAAGGTTAGTGAGCTTAGTAAAGATCTAGATGCATGTCAAGCCACTAAACTGACGGTAGAAAACAATTATGCTCTCCTAGGCGAGGAACGTAAGAAGTTATATGCGAAAATTAAGAAATTAGATGATCTTCTTACGCGTAGGGGACAATCTGAACAGATGATATTTCTAAACCAGCCCAAGGATATAGAGTTCTATAATCCAATAGAAGGCATAGGTTTCACTAACCACGTGTTCTACGAAAAAGGAAGTATATGATATTAATAACATGGTTTAAGAGTAACCTCTCTTAGAGATTTTACTAAAGCGAAAAAACAAAGTACTTAGATTCATCCAAGAGAAGAGCTCACATGGGCCTGAAATCCCTTTCGACTACACAGAACTAAATGAAAGAGACAGAACTATGAAACCATCTTTAACACCTGTCTGTGACTTAGTTCAAGTTCTACCTCCTGAATCTCAAACACACTACGAGGAAGTCAAAGACGTTCATTATAAAAATTCTCCCTATAACCTCCTATAATAAAACAGATAGAGGAATCTCAAGCAAAATTAGATAAAGAAAGAGAGAATTTCGAAGCTGAAAAGAAGAAGTTCTTAAAAGAGATGGAAAATCTCAAAGCTTCCTCATCCTCCCAAACTACCTCTCATGCTATTATGAAAAGCGTGAAAATCGAAAAATCACCTTCGAAAGATCAAAAGTGCATTGATAATTCTGTTAAGAGTGCTAAGACTAATCTAGTTTACTACGTCTACAGGGAGCGTAGAGCAAGCACTAGAACCGAAGGCGAGAGTGTCTAGTATTAAGAAGGAGCTAGTAGATTTGAGTATGACTAAGAATGTTACTCCTTCTGTACAAATAAATGACACTCGAAAACATAAAAGAGCCATTTCTTCTCTTCGAATAATTGCTTCTACATGTACTCTTCAGCCCATCACCTTTAGAAGCAACAACTACGAAAATAGGCTCTACCTCACAAATAAAAATAATCATCTGAAACAAATGCCACTAGGAAAGCCCGTAGGAAACAAGATCCAGTCATAAAGAAAGCTTATGGCGCTGTACATGCATGTACTCACCTAATGTATCCAGTAAAGATTGAGTCCCCAAGCACCTTAGGAGATTATCAAAAGAAAAGATCTTTTCCTCAGTCAAGCCTACCAAAGCATTTGTACGTGCTGAAATTAAATCTGCTAACCTGATAGGACTCATGCTTAAGTGGGTACCTAAAGCTCTCTAACTTGTTTTGCAGATCCATCATGTGTGGTACCTCGACTCTGGTTGCTCCACACATATGACTGGAAAACAAGAGCTGCTGAGCAACTACAAAGACCGACCAAACGGCAAAGTCAGATTTGGAAACAATACCTCAACTCCTAAGTTCATAGAATGATCCAACTCTCACTAGCTTCGCTCTAGCGCTCAATTATTTTTACCTTGGGATTTTTTTATTTATACCACTCAAGTCAAGACAAGCAATTTTAAGTCAATTTACCTGTGATCGAGACACTTTTAATCATTTCAGCTAAGCGAAAGCGTTGATTTGGAATCAAAGGGACTTTGAAGGATTAATTTGGCTCTAACTTAGAAGGGAAGTAATATTTTTGGAAAATGGCTTAGACTCTTCGTCTTCCTTTTCTTTAGTCTTTCTACTTCATTGGCATTTCTCTTACATATCTTCTTTTGTCATTTTCATCATTTTTATTTTTTGTATCTGTCTACACTTGCTCAAGCAGAAGCTCCGCTTCTCTACGAGGCTAAGAGATTATCTAAGGCGAAGTTCTTCTTGTTGGTTCTCGGGCCGATACCGTGCTCCTTTTCTCTTAATCCCTAGATAGATTTCAGAGATTATCAATTTAAAGAAGTTCATAGTTATGGAATTCGAACCCAAGGCCGTGATCCTCTTCTCGTTTCCCGATATAAGACCGGACTATCGTTGGAGAAGTTCACTTCGTGGTGCTCCTCTTTCCAGCCGTTCTGACGAGCGTACGAGATTATCAGGGGAGAAGTTCACAACAAGATCCATGCCCCTCCAAATGATTTGGAATTTTAATAGTCGAGAGGCAGGTTATTTTTGGACTGCTTCTTGTGCGATGAGCATTCCTCGTGTGCGTTTTCCACCTTCTTTTGTCATCTTTTTCTTTGTCATATCGTTTTCTTCCCCTCATTTTCTCATTTGAATATTCCGCCGAAGATTTAGATAGTCGGTTGAAGGCTCGAAGGGGTTTCAAAGGAAGAAAATGTATTCGGAGAAGGCTCAAAGTGGATGACTAAAGGCTATGTTAAAGGATTGAAATTTTCTATTTGGCCAAGTGAGGATTTCATAAACGCCCTAATCATTTTCCTAACGATCGAACGCAAGGCGAGTATGAGGCCAAGAATCACTAGTTAAGACAAGCAATTGATGCGTGACTCGCTCAAGAATAAATCATTTGAGAGAAAATAATAAGGCTAGTTACCTCACTCATGTAGAGTGGCTTTGTGTCTAGTGGAATCAACTAATGACCTTTAGACACAAGAATGCGACTTAGACTGACAAAATTAAGCAATTCATAGTCGCATATCGGGGAAAATTATTTGTGACTAGATCGAACATCCTAAAGATATCGTCATTCCCCAAATATTATGAGTATATGTAGAATATTTTGGAACTTTAGATTTAACAATATATTATTTTTGTTTTAAGTATCACGCAAAATATAGCATTTAAGTATGAAAAACACATAGAATAGTACATATGAAAGCACATATGAGCACGTAAAGCACATATTATAGAAGATTCAACATGCCTAATTTTCCGACAAGGAATTGGAACCGTTTTTCATCCAATGCCTTGGTGAAAAGTCGGCTAGTTGATATTCCATGTTCACAAAATACATATCTATTGTGCCTTTTTCTACGTGATCTTTGATAAAGTGATATCTATTGTCTATGTGTTTCGTGCGTGAGTGGTGAACAAGATTGCACGTTATAGCAATGGCACTTTGACTATCACTATAAATGGCTATATTATACCCATAATCGCGAAGCTGAGTCCTCATCCACAGCATTTGCGAGCAACAGCTGGCGGCCGCGACGTATTCTGCCTCAGCCGTCGATGTTGAAACGCAATTATGTTTTCTTAGATGACCAGTAGACCAGCTTTTCGCCTAAAAATTGAGCGCCACCAGACGTGCTTTCCTATCCATTCGGCAACCTGCATAATCAGCATCGATATAGCCAATTAATTTAAATTCATTCCTTTAGGATAACATAGTCCTAAAGTTGAGGTGCCCTGAGGTAGCGCAGGATTCGTTTCACCGCGACATGTGGGATTCCTTGGAATCGGCTTGGAAACGGGTGCAGAGACAAGTGGCAAACATGATGTCCGACCTACTGGAGGTGAGATACAAAAGAGACCCGATGATGCTGCGATAAAGTGCGATGTCGACCGCTTTTCCTGAAGGATCGGCATCCAATTTGCAGCTTGTGGCCATGGGAGTGCTGAGAGGCTTGCTCTGATCTTAATGGAATTTTCTTCAAGATATCTCTGATGTACTTGGTATGACTAATAAAAATTCCGTCGTCGAGCTGCCTGACTTGAAGTCCTACGAAAAACTGCATTCTCCCATGTGGTTCATTTCGAACTTGGTCTTTATGAGATCTCCGAATTTTTGGCAAAGTCGGGATTGTAGACCTGAAGATAATGTCGTCGACATAAACTTGGACGACCCTCAGATCTTGATCATGCAATTTAGAGAGAGAGTCGTATCAATGGTTCCTCCGATAAATCCATATTTCACGAGGAAATCGCTCAGGACGTCATGCCAAGCACGTGGGGCTTGTTTTAGTCCGTAGAGAGTTTTATCCAATCGATAGACATGATCGGGTTATTCTTGATCAACGAAGCCTTCAGGTTGGGCGACATAGACTTCTTCTTTTAACACACCATTGAGAAAGAGGGTTTTACGTCCATTTGATAGACTTTGAAGTCCTTATAAACCGTGTATGCCAAGAATAGGCGGATTGCTTCGATGCGGACAACAGGTGCGTAGGTCTCGTCGTAATCGATTTCTTCCTATTGGTTGTAGCCCTTAGCAACTAAACGTGCTTTGCTCCTGATCACTTCGCCATCTTCGTTCTTCTTGTTCTTGAATACCCATTTCGTCCTTATGACTGTTTTCCCATACGGGCGGGGTACTAATGTCTACACTTGTAGACGCGCGAACTGGTTGATTTCTTCTTGCATGGCGATCACCCAATCCGTGTCCTTAAGCGTGTCTGCTACCTTTGTTGTCTCGTTTTTGCTTAAGAATCCGCTGAAACATCCTTTCTAATGTCTTGTCCGTACGCCACTCGAGGGATCACCAATGATTTGATCGAGCGGGTGGGCCCGAGTCCACTTGCGCTCATGAGGCAGAGCCGAGCTTGTGGCATCAGCCATTTGTGGATCGAGATCTCCAGTGATCTGCGTCTGCTCAACCGATTGAGGGAATTCCAAATTTGTACTTGAGTTGGGTGACGCTGATGGTGTTCCCTCAACATCCATGGTTGGTGTAGCAGCATTCTGTGGTAATTCTGAATCTGGTGAGGTGGGGACATTAGAAGAACTAGGTACATCGGCTTCGTCGAGTGGGGAATCCACAATAGTGTGATACCGATGGTGTCTGCCCGATATACGGGCTCAAAGAGAGAGTCCAGTCTTCTAGAGCAACTCATAGCTTCTTCTGACGATGAATGTTGAGTTGTTGCCGTTCGCTGTTGGTTTAGTGCCAACACACCAGTGTATACGGTTTTTGAACTGTCGTATTCAGAAGCAATCTGCTTAGGCACGGGTCCTGAACTGAGGTGTGTAAGAGCCAATGGGATGGGCACGGGTCCTGGACTGATGTACCCAGAATCCATCTCTGACACTTCTTCGAAAATGACATTGTAGATTTCTTTAATTGTTCGGTTGGACTTGATGTAGACTCTGTACACCTTAGACGTTGAAGAATACCCGACAAAAGTGGCTTCGAATGCTTTAGGGTCGAACTTAGCACGTTGTACTCTGTCGTTCACCTCAAAGCACTTGACCCAAAGAGCTTAAAGAAATAAATGTTGGGTACTCGCTTGTTGATGATCTCGTATGGAGTTTGATGTGGACCACATAAAATGACCTTTTGAAACGGCAGTTGATGTAGCTGTTCTTCCCTCGTAAATTCCCCGGTGCAAGTTCTTCGATTCCCGTCAACCTCCTCCGTCGAGCCTAACACACAAACTTAAACAAACACGTCAGAAGGGGGACGGATGGGTTCCGACGTAGCCCCTCCGATGCTTAAGTCATAAAACGAGTGAAAGTAGGTGTTTTAGGCTCGTAAGTGTAGGACCCCGGTCCCCGCAAAGTAGGTCGGCCAATAAATTAAGTGTACGCTTTACGTAATTCCATGATAATTGCGTGTATGTTGAATGTCCACGTGATGTACGAATTTTATGCTCGTGAATTATACGTGAATTTCACGAAATTAAGTGTCAATGAGTTTCGCGCTCATGATGACTCAAATTTGTGAGGGGTAATTTTCGAAATATCAAAGGAAACAACTCATACTAGCTAAATGGGAAATTTCTAGAATTTGTGATGGGCTAGGAATTTATTTTTGAACATATTAGGATATGGCCTCCAAGTGGGCTAAAATTCGAATTAGGCCCAATTGTGAGAAATACCCAAAATGGGAGACAAGTTTCCCCAAATTAAGGGAAAGCCCACGCCTACACCACACCTCAAATAATATATTTTAAGAAAATATCTAACAAAAATTTCCCAAACCCCAAAGCCACCTAAGAAAAAACTAACGAAAATAGAAGAAGAAAAGGAAGGAGCAAGGGCCGAGAGGAATTCCGAAGACACAAGCACCCCAACTAGCTTAGGATTCGGATTTGGTAAGTGCAACATCCTCCCTAAGCTTGGTAAATTCGTAACCCTTGGTAGTAATGGACGTATTGATGTCATTAAGAGCAAGTTAGTTTAAGAAGGTGCGAAAAACCCTAGGTGTGGATTATAGATTCGCATTAGGGTCGTTACTTAGGAAAATCATGATAGAATAATTTGAAATATGGCTGATGATTCATGATGATTAATTCTAAGGAAAAATTACACGATTTAAGGTAGAAGAAAGGATGGAATTTAAGGGTTTCGATTAGGTTAATGAGATGAGAACGATTTCGGGTAGATGACATAAACTTTGAACAAATCGGGCGATTTAGTTTTGATACCTCACAAATCGGCCGATTAGTGCATGAGGGAAATCGATCGAAACTAGTTCATATGAGATGAAATCGGGCGCTTTAAGCCCTATAAGATTTCGGCGATTTGTAGTGCATTAAGAAACCCTAGAAATCGGGCGATCTTGGGTTATTATCAACACACGGTGAAATGATAAACCACCATAGTGCAAATCGGGCGAAATGCTTTAAGCATTTCCTGCATGAGGTCGGGCGATTTTAATAAGGTTTACACGTGGCACGAGTAGAACAAATCGCCGAGGTCGAGTCATGCAAACCTAAATCGGGCGATTTCACGAGAAACCACAAATCGGACGATTCTATCTTTACCAACCCACAAAATCGACCGAAAGCAATCCTCAATCCAGGCATGAATTCGGGATGACGTCATGCTGATGAAATAGCACGGCGATTTACAAATCGGACGATCTGCCATCCTTGAAGAAATCGGGCGATTTGAGGGTTGCATGGTCAAGAAATCGGGCGTTCCACATGAAAGGAAAATCGGGCGAAATCACGAACACATAAATCGATCGAAAGTGGATCCCATGCATGGTTATAATCGGGCGAAACAAGCTACACTCAAGCTCCACAAATCGGGCGATTAAGATGAATGAGAAGTCAAGAACGAAATCAAATCCAATCGAGCGATTTCTAGCTTCATAAACTAAATGAATCAAACAGTACTTGGACGTTTTGCCGAGCTACTTGTGCTAACATTTCATACTAACTTCACCTAGGAATTTATTGGGCAAGGGTAGCCTAGACTTGGAACTAGCGTAGTCTAGCTAAATCAATAAGTTAGATGAATTAATTTGACTAAGGGATCTTATAAAGGCGTAATACTAATACGATAATATTTATGTTTAAAGGTCGTACCTTAGGAGCGAACGGGGAGAATAGTAATTTCGCTCGGACTACAGGTAAGTAGAAATTCAACTACGACACGTAACTTGCCTGCGTCCAAGTATGTGAATTACGTGCTCGTGTATTTTCTATGAAATGCGTACGTATGATATGATTTATTTATATGCATGACGGCATGATTTGCATATGAACATGAGCATAAGCATGAGCACTTGCACGCATGAGTAGTACGTAAGGAGCGAGGTACGAGCGTGCATAAGATCGCCTGTGTGCGATGTATATTCGCCGATATTGGCGTTTGTGTCGACTCGAATGAAGAGTCACAGCTTCCCCTATGTAGCCTTTAAGGCCTGAATAAGAGGCTACTCTAAGGCCTGAATAAGAGGCTGGGGAATACCCCGTATGCGGGAAGTACAACCTGGAGGATGCGGCCCGGGCACACATTAAGTAAGGGAAGATGCCTTCGGGTGACCTTCTAGCGTGTAAAGCACTACCCGGAGAGAAGATGCCTTCGGGTGATCTCCGAGGTCAGTGGCCTCGGTGGTCGCTACCAGCGTGAAGCACCCGCGTGGAGGCCACACTGAGAAAGGGAAGATTCCTTCGGGTGACCTTCGAGTGTGTGAACCTCCACATCCGTACAAATCCCTCGTGGATTGAGATCTCTATGATATGGCGCATAGTGGGAATTGAAAGCCGAGGGCCCGTAAGAAATAAGAGTATAAGAAAAAGAGTAAGAGCGAAGGAAAAGAGTACGAGTATGAGAAAAAGAGTATGAGCGTTAGGAAACGACGGCGTGGATTGTCGATCGTTAGGACACGTGCATTCATGCATAATTTCTGCTTACTGAGCCTTGGTGGCTCATTGTTTATGTTACGTGTTGTAGGTACTGACGATCACGGTACGTGATCCGACCTTATGCGAGGCCGATCTTTTGAAGCTATCCGGCTGCTTTTGAGGTGGGAGTGTGTGTATGGATGACGACCTGTGAAGGCCGGGCGCATAGGGAGCTTTTGGCTGCACACACACACGTACACTTGTATTTTGTAGACAAGGATATGATGAAGATGTCGAACGATGTAGAACATTCTTTTGACATGTATATAAGACTTCCGCATGCACGTTTTAAAATGAAAAATTTTATTCGTATTTTTACGCACTCGCACGATAACAAAGCATTAACACCTAGAAATAGAACGGAATACGAGGGCGGGACGACGGGTCCTGACAGAGTGGTATCAGAGCTTCGGTCACAGGTCCTGTAGACTGTCCATACACACACACTCAAAAGCGCGGAAGCGGCCTTGCTTGTAAGTACCATGTTATGTGAATTCTTTGTATAGTTTAATTTATTGGCCTTAGGAATTATCAGGATAGGTCGAGAATATGGTAAGAATTAGAGGAGAAGGGAGCAGGGAATCTGATCAGGGTAGGGATGCTAATAACCCTCCTGACAGTCGGGATGCTACCATCCTGCAGCTGACTGAACTGGTCCGGCAACAGTCGGCCCAGATTCAGCAGCTGATCTAGCAGCAAAATGCTGGTGGGCCATCAGCCAATCTACCTCCCCCACCTGAACGAATCGAGATGATCGGGGAGAGGTTCAGGAAACTAAATCCTCCACAGTTTGAGGATGCTCTAGACCCTACCTCCGCTGAGGACTGGCTAAGGACGCTGGAGAACATGTTCCAGCATAGCCGCACACCCGAGGCGGAAAAGGTCATGTGCGCTGCCTACCTGCTAAGGGGGAGCGCCGGACACTGGTGGGACACCGTCTCAGCCATCGAAAACCCCATAACGATGAGCTGGGATCGGTTTAAGGAAATCTTCAGGGGAAAGTATTACACCGCCCCGGCCAGAGCACAGCGGATGAATGAGTTCATCAACCTCCGCCAAGGAACAATGACCGTGGCGGAGTACATCAGAAGTTCGAGCAGCTTTCAAGGTTTGCTGCCCATATGGTTAGCACGGACGCGCTCAAGATCGAGCGGTTCATGGAAGGGTTGAAGCCTGAGCTGTACCGGGATGTGAGTATGGCTGGGGTACAAGGAGCCACGTACGCCCAAGTGGCTGAGAGAGCATTAATGGCAGAGCAAGCCGAGGCTAGGATTGCTCGCGCCCAAGAAGCAAAGCGCAAATTCGTGCAAGGACCGCAAGGGAGCGGGGGCAATCCGAAGCGGCAATTCATCGCCAAGGAAGGGAAACAGGGGCCCCAGAATCGACCTGGACCACCCCCACAGTTCAAGCCCAACCAGGGTAGACCCCAGCTGGATCTACCCGTATGCCCGAAATGCGCACGGAGACACCCGGGAGTCTGCAACTCCCAGAATGCCGTTTGCTACAAGTGTGGCAAGACGGGCCATTACTTAAGGGCATGTCCGGAAGGTGGATCCGGAAACCAAGCTAGGAACCAGATAGAGCCTCCAAGGGTACCGGCCAGGGTCTATACCATAACCTCCGAAGAAGCAGAAAATAACCCGGCCGTGGTGACAGGTACCCTCCTCGTTTACCAAACCCCCACATGCATCCTAGTCGACTCGGGGGCGACTCATTCCTTTGCATCCGTTAAGTACGTCACAAGGGTAGGAGTTACGCCTCACCGAGCTGAGTGCGAATTTAGGGTAACAGTTCCAAACGGGAATCCCACCCAAACTAATCAAGTTCTACGGGATTGCCCAATAGTAATCGGGGACAAGGAACTGCCCATAGACCTCATAATTATCCCCATGAATGATTATGAGGTGATCCTTGGAATGGATTGGCTATCGAAGTACGGAGCCGTCATAGACTGCCACCGCAAGATAGTCACGCTCAATATGGATGGTAATGATCCCCTTAAGTTCGTAGGAACTAGCAAGGGGACTATGATGCCTAGGATATCAGCGTTGAAAGCTCAACGACTGATCAGGTCAGGATGCGAAGCCTACCTGGTATTTGCTATCAAGTCGGAAGAGAACGCCTCCCCGAAACTCGAGGAAGTATCAATAGTTAAGGACTTCCCCGACGTATTTCCCGAAGAGTTACCGGGACTACCACCCGAACGGGAAATAGAGTTCGTTATAGATCTGGTACCTGGAGCGGCACCAGTATCTAAGACCCCATATCGGCTAGCACCGACGGAGATGAAGGAATTAAAGGATCAACTCGACGAACTCATGCAGAAGGAGTTCATACAGCCAAGTTTCTCTCCTTGGGGAGCGCCGGTGCTATTCGTGAAGAAGAAAGACGGATCCATGAGATTATGCATAGATTATAGGGAGTTGAATAAGTTGACGATCAAGAACAAGTACCCACTCCCTAGGATAGACGATCTGTTCGATCAACTGCAAGGTGCAACGGTCTTCTCTAAGATCGACTTAAGATCGGGCTATCATCAACTAAGGATCCGGAAGGAGGATGTCCCGAAGACGGCCTTTAGTACCCGTTATGGCCACTACGAATTTCTGGTGATGCCATTCGGGCTAACTAATGCGCCCGCAGCGTTTATGGACTTAATGAACCGGGTGTTCAAGTCATACTTAGATAGGTTTGTCATCGTCTTCATTGATGATATCCTAGTCTACTCGAGAACGAAGGAGGAGCACGAAGAACACCTGAAGACAGTTCTAGGGATACTACGGGAGAAGCAACTATACGCCAAGTTCAAGAAGTGCGAATTCTGGCTTGACCAAGTCGCCTTCTTGGGCATATAGTGTCAGGAGAAGGGATTTCTGTGGACCCGAAGAAGATAGAAGCTATTAGTAATTGGCCCAGGCCGACGAACGTGACGGAAATACGAAGTTTCCTCGGTCTGGCAGGATACTATAGGAAGTTCATAAAGGACTTCTCAAAGATAGCGTCGACACTGACGAGGCTGACAAAGAAGAATACGCCTTTTCAGTGGACCGTGGAATGTGAACGAAGCTTCCAAGAGCTGAAAGAACGGCTGACGACGGCCCCAGTTCTCACAATACCTGCGGGAACTGGAGGATCGGTGTATAGTGATGCGTCGAAGAACGGGTTAGGATGCGTACTAATGCAGCACGGGAACGTAGTAGCGTACGCCTCTCGTCAACTGAAAGAGTACGAGAAGAATTACCCGACGCACGATTTAGAACTGGCGGCAGTGGTCTTTGCTCTCAAGATCTGGAGGCATTACCTCTATGGAGAGCGGTGTGAGATATACACTGACCACAAGAGCCTCAAGTACTTCTTTACGCAAAAGGAGCTAAATATGAGGCAAAGAAGGTGGTTAGAGTTAGTCAAGGATTACGACTGCGTAATCAACTACCACCCAGGCAAGGCGAACATAGTAGCCGATGCCTTAAGCCGAAAAGCAGTTAGTGCAGAACTGCAACTGCTGGAAGTAGAAGTCGTACGGTTAGGTGAAGTTGAGGCGCAGCTAGCGGCTTTAACTTTGCAACCAACACTGTTGGAGCAAATTAAGGCAGCATTAGGAGCAGATGAGTTGTATGCGAAAGTTAAGGAGGCACAGCCGGAACAAACGACTGGAGACCTCATAATACGAGAAGATGGACGGTTGTATTTCAAGGATCGGTTGTATGTACCGGACAACGCGGAGCTACGACGGCTAATAATGATGGAAGCACACGCTACGGCGTACTCGGTACATCCAGGAGCGACGAAGATGTACAGGGACCTCAAGGAAAACTACTGGTGGCCAGGCATGAAAAAGGACATCGCGACCTTCGTGAGTCAATGCCTGACGTGCCAGCAGATCAAGGCCGAGTATCAAAGGCCGGCGGGAACCCTACAACCGTTACCCATTCCAGAATGGAAGTGGGATAACATTACCATGGACTTCGTAGTAGGACTGCCGCGGAATACGAAAGGGCATGACGCGATTTGGGTAATCGTCGATCGATTAACAAAGTCTGCCCATTTCCTGCCAATTAGCATGACGTACTCCATGGAACGATACGCGGAACTCTATATCCAAGAGATAGTGCGATTGCACGGCGTTCCATCGTCAATAGTCTCGGATCGCGACTCCAGATTTCTATCGAAATTCTGGACGAGCTTGCAAAAGCTATGGGAACGAAGTTATCTTTTAGCACCGCCTACCATCCGCAGACTGACGGTCAATCCGAGAGAACGATACAGACATTGGAGGACATGCTACGAGCATGCGTACTCGATTTCAAAGGAAATTGGAGTAAGTACCTCCCACTGATCGAGTTCTCGTACAACAACAGCTACCACGTTACCATCGGGATGGCACCGTACGAAGCGTTATACGGGCGTAGGTGCCGATCCCCAGTGCATTGGGACGAGGTTGGTGAACGGGCACTATTAGGTCCCGACATCGTAAGAGAAATGACGGAAGCTATTACCACCATACGAGAAAGAATGCGAACGGCACAGAGTCGACAGAAAAGCTACGCAGACCGAAGACGTCGACTGTTGGAATTTGAAGAAGGCGATATGGTGTTCGTAAAAGTATCGCCAATGAAGGGTGTTAAGAGGTTCGGGAAGAAAGGAAAGCTAAGTCCTAGGTACATAGGACCGTTTAGGATACTGAAAAGGGTAGGCGAGGTAGCATACCAACTGGAGCTACCTGCGTCATTAGCGCAAGTGCATGACGTGTTCCACGTCTCAACCCTACGGAAGTACTTAGCTGATCCGAACCACGTACTAGGAAATGAGTCCCTACATCAGCAATTGAAGCCGGATCTGAGTTACGAGGAGACTCCGGTGGGAATACTGATGTACGAGACGAAGAAGCTTAGGAATAAAGAAATTCCGTTAGTGAAAGTACTATGGCGAAACCAGTCCACGGAAGAAGCCACATGGGAACGGGAGGACGAAATGAGAATTCGTTATCCCGAGCTGTTTCACACGGGCTGATTTCGGGGGCGAAATCCTCCTTAAGGGGGGGAGGATGTAGGACCCCGGTCCCCGCAAAGTAGGTCGGCCAATAAATTAAGTGTACGCTTTACGTAATTCCATGATAATTGCGTGTATGTTGAATGTCCACGTGATGTACGAATTTTATGCTCGTGAATTATACGTGAATTTCACGAAATTAAGTGTCAATGAGTTTCGCGCTCATGATGACTCAAATTTGTGAGGGGTAATTTTCGAAATATCAAAGGAAACAACTCATACTAGCTAAATGGGAAATTTCTAGAATTTGTGATGGGCTAGGAATTTATTTTTGAACATATTAGGATATGGCCTCCAAGTGGGCTAAAATTCGAATTAGGCCCAATTGTGAGAAATACCCAAAATGGGAGACAAGTTTCCCCAAATTAAGGGAAAGCCCACGCCTACACCACACCTCAAATAATATATTTTAAGAAAATATCTAACAAAAATTTCCCAAACCCCAAAGCCACCTAAGAAAAAACTAACGAAATAGAAAGAAGAAAAGGAAGGAGCAAGGGCCGAGAGGAATTCCGAAGACACAAGCACCCCAACTAGCTTAGGATTCGGATTTGGTAAGTGCAACATCCTCCCTAAGCTTGGTAAATTCGTAACCCTTGGTAGTAATGGACGTATTGATGTCATTAAGAGCAAGTTAGTTTAAGAAGGGTGCGAAAAACCCTAGGTGTGGATTATAGATTCGCATTAGGGTCGTTACTTAGGAAAATCATGATAGAATAATTTGAAATATGGCTGATGATTCATGATGATTAATTCTAAGGAAAAATTACACGATTTAAGGTAGAAGAAAGGATGGAATTTAAGGGTTTCGGTTAGGTTAATGAGATGAGAACGATTTCGGGTAGATGACATAAACTTTGAACAAATCGGGCGATTTAGTTTTGATACCTCACAAATCGGCCGATTAGTGCATGAGGGAAATCGATCGAAACTAGTTCATATGAGATGAAATCGGGCGCTTTAAGCCCTATAAGATTTCGGCGATTTGTAGTGCATTAAGAAACCCTAGAAATCGGGCGATCTTGGGTTATTATCAACACACGGTGAAATGATAAACCACCATAGTGCAAATCGGGCGAAATGCTTTAAGCATTTCCTGCATGAGGTCGGGCGATTTTAATAAGGTTTACACGTGGCACGAGTAGAACAAATTGCCGAGGTCGAGTCATGCAAACCTAAATCGGGCGATTTCACGAGAAACCACAAATCGGACGATTCTATCTTTACCAACCCACAAAATCGACCGAAAGCAATCCTCAATCCAGGCATGAATTCGGGATGACGTCATGCTGATGAAATAGCACGGCGATTTACAAATCGGACGATCTGCCATCCTTGAAGAAATCGGGCGATTTGAGGGTTGCATGGTCAAGAAATCGGGCGTTCCACATGAAAGGAAAATCGGGCGAAATCACGAACACATAAATCGATCGAAAGTGGATCCCATGCATGGTTATAATCGGGCGAAACAAGCTACACTCAAGCTCCACAAATCGGGCGATTAAGATGAATGAGAAGTCAAGAACGAAATCAAATCCAATCGAGCGATTTCTAGCTTCATAAACTAAATGAATCAAACAGTACTTGGACGTTTCGCCGAGCTACTTGTGCTAACATTTCATACTAACTTCACCTAGGAATTTATTGGGCAAGGGTAGCCTAGACTTGGAACTAGCGTAGTCTAGCTAAATCAATAAGTTAGATGAATTAATTTGACTAAGGGATCTTATAAAGGCGTAATACTAATACGATAATATTTATGTTTAAAGGTCGTACCTTAGGAGCGAACGGGGAGAATAGTAATTTCGCTCGGACTACAGGTAAGTAGAAATTCAACTACGACACGTAACTTGCCTGCGTCCAAGTATGTGAATTACGTGCTCGTGTATTTTCTAAGAAATGCGTACGTATGATATGATTTATTTATATGCATGACGGCATGATTTGCATATGAACATGAGCATAAGCATGAGCACTTGCACGCATGAGTAGTACGTAAGGAGCGAGGTACGAGCGTGCATAAGATCGCCTGTGTGCGATGTATATTCGCCGATATTGGCGTTTGTGTCGACTCGAATGAAGAGTCACAGCTTCCCCTATGTAGCCTTTAAGGCCTGAATAAGAGGCTACTCTAAGGCCTGAATAAGAGGCTGGGGAATACCCCGTATGCGGGAAGTACAACCTGGAGGATGCGGCCCGGGGCACACATTAAGTAAGGGAAGATGCCTTCGGGTGACCTTCTAGCGTGTAAAGCACTACCCGGAGAGAAGATGCCTTCGGGTGATCTCCGAGGTCAGTGGCCTCGGTGGTCGCTACCAGCGTGAAGCACCCGCGTGGAGGCCACACTGAGAAAGGGAAGATTCCTTCGGGTGACCTTCGAGTGTGTGAACCTCCACATCCGTACAAATCCCTCGTGGATTGAGATCTCTATGATATGGCGCATAGTGGGAATTGAAAGCCGAGGCCCGTAAGAAATAAGAGTATAAGAAAAAGAGTAAGAGCGAAGGAAAAGAGTACGAGTATGAGAAAAAGAGTATGAGCGTTAGAAAACGACGGCGTGGATTGTCGATCGTTAGGACACGTGCATTCATGCATAATTTCTGCTTACTGAGCCTTGGTGGCTCATTGTTTATGTTACGTGTTGTAGGTACTGACGATCACGGTACGTGATCCGACCTTATGCGAGGCCGATCTTTTGAAGCTATCCGGCTGCTTTTGAGGTGGGAGTGTGTGTATGGATGACGACCTGTGAAGGCCGGGCGCATAGGGAGCTTTTGGCTGCACACACACACGTACACTTGTATTTTGTAGACAAGGACATGATGAAGATGTCGAACGATGTAGAACATTCTTTTGACATGTATATAAGACTTCCGCATGCACGTTTTAAAATGAAAAATTTTATTCGTATTTTTACGCACTCGCACGATAACAAAGCATTAACACCTAGAAATAGAACGGAATACGAGGGCGGGACGACGGGTCCTGACAGTAAGTCAGTTTTTATTATTTGGAAAGGGTACCTCGGAAACGAACTAACCGTTACTATTTATACTAACCTCGTTTCACCTTGCCTGACTTAGTCTTTCACCCGGGCCCGTATTCTCGCGGACCTCATGGAGGGAACGTGGGGTTCCCCCACGATCCCACGTTCTCATCTCCTCTTCCCTTCAGTTTCCTTCACGACATCATCTCCACATTGCGCGGCTGCCCTGATCGGGCATCTCTCCTTCCTTCGGCGTTATCCCCGGATCGGGTCCTTGCCCCGTTCATAGAGCTTCAGCGCTAATCGGCCTCACCTTCTCGTCCCTTACGTTCTCAGACGATTTGTTCTAGGACGGACGTCATCGAGCAGCTAATCGGCTTCACCTTCTCGTCCCTTCTCCAACAGTTTCGCACCCCGTCTATCTACCCAAGTTACTCGGGAGGTTTCTCGGGACCTTTGTTCCGGCTTACTTTTCCTTCCTTTCCGATAGAACTTCCCCAAGCGTCCACAAGACTCCCTCGGGCCCCTCCCTGAGCGCATCTACCTCCGTCCTTTCCTCTAGGGAATATACTCTTCCCTCACCATTGCTGCCTTCGCACCTTAATACTCGCGGGTTATTTTATGGTTAACGCTATTTTACCGTTAGCTAGAAATCCCGAGGGCAATAATAGTCCCCCATAAAATAATCCAAAAAGAGTGTAATGAGTATTTGGACGTTAGCTATCGGTAAAGTAGTTGGTCACATCGGGCGCCCGAGTACCTTCCTTCTTTCCGTTCTCGAGCTACTCGCACTTTCTTCCCTTTTCCTGCCAATCCCTTCTTAGGCCATGTCGCGATTTCCTTTGGCGGGAAGAATGGCGTCCCCTCAAATCGCGATCAGATCAGCCTTGACACGTGTCACCCATCGTGAGAGTTAACGTCTCGTCTTCTTTTCTCTCCCCCTTTTTTCCTCTTCTAGGGTTTTCGTCCCTTTCTTCACCTTATCTCATTCCCCCCCCTCTCTCTCTCTCTCTCTCTTTTCTTTTCTGCAAAGATTCAGACAGTGCGACGATTTCTCCCTCAAATCGACATTCCCCGCTCCATTCTTCGATCGTCTTCTTCATCTTCCAGTGTTTGGGTAAGTTGTTCCCTTTCTTTTCTTATTCTGCCCTTTCTCGTTTTCATCTGCATTTATTTTGTTAGTCCTTTTAGGGTGTTGTGCTTCATTGGCCATGAACGATGCCATGCCCTCATCTTCTTCGAATCAACCGATTTTTCTCCCATCTTCAAGTTGCCCAGAATCTCCTTCTTCTTCTCCGTTTTTCGCTTCATTTCTCAACGCGATTGAGGCCCTAAATGACTTCCCTAACTTGGATATTTTTCACCCCCCAGCTTGTAGGGTGCCCGAGCAAGAAAGCATATCTTGAGGCTCTAGCTGATTGGTCCTCACAAATGGGAGAGGTTCGCGAGAAGGTCAAACTCCCGTGGCACGAAGTTAATGTGTCCACCCTTCGGGAGTCCCTTATCCCAATTACTATAGATCGAGCTGGGTTGACCCCTGAATATGAAGTGAGGATCCCTTCTCCTCGGGAAGTGGCCAGCGGGCCTCTCGATGGGTTTCACACCTTCTTTCTCGACCAGCTTGATATGGGGCTTCGTCTTCCCCTTCCCCAATTCTTGGTCGATCTTTGCAACTATTATCAGATTTCCCCAAGCCAACTGATCCCTAATTCCTATAGCCTTCTTCTCTCTATGGCCATTCTTATCGAGCATTTTGAAATGCAAATTTCTATTCCTCTTCTCTATCTTTCCTCAAGATTAACCATAAGGAGCACGGAAAATTATTTTTCTCGTCGATTGCTTCAAAGAATTCCTTCTCGGGAACCCCTTCTCTCATAAGGGATGGATGAAGAAATTCTTTTTTCGTTCGATCCCTGCTGGGAGCCCCGAGTATTGAGAACTGGCCTAAAACCATATCCATATCTACTCCTCTTCCTCCTACCCCCAACTCAGAAATTGTGAGATTCACAGAAGCCCTCGGGGTCGCCGTTTCAGCGCCCCCGAACTTGTTAAAGATGACTTAATCTGTCATTTCGGCCTTTGCTCCAATGGAATTACCAAGATGACTTAGGTATATTTTATAAGTTCTTCTCTTTCCCTTTTCCAGCAGCTTGTTCATAACTGAACTTCTTTTTTTTCTTTATGCCAGATTCCCGCATGGATCTCGCCGATTTACTTAAAATTTCCGAGCAGATGAAGAAGGGTGATTCTTCTCAAGCACCTCCTCCAGCCTCAGTTACTTGGGCCTTCAATAAGGGCAAGGCAAGGCTGCTGCAAGTTCTTCGGGCTCCCCGAAGACAGCCCCGAAGAGGAAGGTGTTCGCGGCTTCTAGCAACCCTTCAAGTAAGAAGGCCAAAGCCAGCTCTCCGGGCGTCGGCGAGGGCTCTCCCTCCTCCGCCGACCCTATCGAGCAGCCCGACTACTTCCACCGCCCCCGAGGGGCACAATACGTGGAGTACATGCGGGGTTTCCGCTCTGAGGCAAATCGCTCTCACCTCTCGGAGTTGCAACCTCGGGAGTTCTTTCCCCTCTTCTCCCAACATATGGGTCAGGTATGGGTTTTCTTCCCTTGTCTTCTCGTTTCTTAGCATATATTCCCCTATTTCCTCGTTCATCCTTCTCACTTGCCTGTTAGGGCTTTGCTTGTGCTGTTGAGGCCTTGGAGAGAATGCTCATCATGCACGAAGACTGTATCGAGCTCACCCATCTGAGGCGAAGCTAAAAGAGGAAGTGGCTCGGCTCGAGGAGGAGGTCAAGTTGAAAGAGGAGGAACTAAAGAAACAGTCGAGGGATGCTCGCGTGGAGTCGGAAAAGGCAAGAAGGGACTTGCTCAAGGAGAAGGATGCCCAAGAAGAGGCGGAGAACAATCTCCACGAGCTGGAGGAAAGCCTCGCTCGGGACTACCTATCCCGGACCACGTATGGAGGCAGGTCGTCGAGTACTTCCATCATGGCTTTTGGGGATGCGTTCATCAGCTTCGGGTGCTTGGAATAGGTCAGAAATGAAAGCTCGACTGGATAGACGTCGATCGGGCTCTTGCAGAATGCCCCCCGGTGGGTATCCGCTCGACCCCATAGCTCGAGGAGGCTCCAGAGGCAGTACCCAGGAGGACGTTGTAACCATGCCCTCGAGCGCGGAGACCAAGAAGACCATCCTCTCACCTGCCGAGAATCCCGAGCAGCCCGTCGGGGTGTTCGAGCCTATTGCCGAGCGGGAGGTATGCTGAGCAAGCTCACGAAGAGGTTCAAGGCCGTGGAGGAGAGGAGTCGACACCTCAGGTCGAGTTGGTAGCGGCTGAGGTGGAAAGACGACGATGGAGTTTGATCAGGCCGGATCGGCCGCTACATCTTAAATTTTGTTTGTTGGGATGAACTATTTCCTTTTTATGTCTTTCTTTTGTGCACAATGTGTCATTTCCTTTAGCGCATATGTCTTTTCTTTTTGGACTCTATTATATTAGTGTAATCGCATATATTTCCTCGGCATCTCGTGTCGGTCTTCATTATCGCATCGTCTCCTCGACGTACTCGGGCACGTTTTCTTTTCGTGGAATCAAAATTCATTACCATCTCTCCAACTTTATAACTTAAATATCGAGATACCCGATAACTGAAAGGTTAATCCCTGATATTCTCTCGGAGACCCCCGACAAAGCTAAAGTTAAGCTCATACGGCGTCCCTTTGGGCATAACAATCGGGACTCCTTCCCGACCCCCTCTTAAACATTCAGTAAAGAATCGTTCTACCGATCTTTGCATATTTCGTAATTCGAAAACTCTAACCTCGGACCCGATCATTCAAGGCTCACAGGCCGTGTAGATCGCCAACTTTCTTGAGCGTCAACCATTTGGGCCAACGGTCCTCAAATCTTTTCCCCACGTTACCCAGTTTAAATCTTCGAGTTTAAAACCAGAATTCATGGAGCCGTTTTCCTATAAAACCTCTGAATACTAAGTCAAATTTGTGTAGTGTTTCCTCAGGCTCTTGTTCCATTGAGAATCCACTTGTTCCAGGTTTTATCATTTCTTCTCCGTGTTTACTTATTTCCTCATCTTCGCTGCTTATGCGAAACGATTATTCCTTCTTATTCCTTTTGTTCCATGCCCAGTTTATCGATGGATAGGAGGGCGACACATCCTCATCTTAGGGTAAATCCCTATTTGTCCTCCCAGAATGTAAATCCTCCAAATCATTCTCTTTGGGACCTTGGGAGAAGCAACGGGCTTTACTTCAAACCCCATGCGGACTTTCCACTCAAGGAGGGCCAGGTCGTTGGGCCCCTCCCTCTCGAAGGAACTCTCACCCGGGAGGTCTCGACCAACTCCTCGCTTCCTTCTGACTCCATTTCTGGGATTGGTGGGCTTAAGCGAGAGTCGCGTTAGTTACGCCAATCTCCACCCTTCATATCTTCCATCCCTCTTTCCTAATCTTTTTCATTAGTCCTACTCACTTTCATGCGAGGGACTTCGACGCTGCACTCAACAACGTGCCCCGATCCAGTATTACAAGGATGCTTGTACCCGACTGACTACTTTCTTGGGTGAGAAAGATCGACCAATCACTGAGTTGAAGGGTTGCTGGCTGATTCTCGTGCCGAGAACCAGGTGGTCGTTCAAAGTTTCGAGGGAGAAATAATCGGGCTCGATTCCCTAATCGTCTGAGGCGTATCTTCTCCCATTACTCGGGCGGGATCTCGGAGTTAAGATGTAAGAAGATTTCTCCTGACGAGGAGGCCTTTACTTCCTCGGAATCCGACATCTGGGCACGCCTTATACTCGGGAATGACGCGATAGATATTTCTTTATGTATCGTCTTTCTTTATATTGTCGCTTTATTATTCAGCCCTATAAATCATGGGGCTTTCCCTTCCCCTCTCGTGGACCACTTCCCTCGGGGTCCGGTGGCGATGGTCTTCCTATTGACACTAGACTGTCCGCGTCATTAATGCGGACGGGTGGAACTGGCCTGCCAGGTACTCGGTTGAATACTTGGATATTGAACCTTTGCTCCCTGTGATTTTCCCTTTGGAGAGGGACTCTTTACGTGGAAAGGCGCTGCTGATGGACGATTCTCTACGGCGAGGGCCCGCGATGCCATTAGGTACCGTCGCCCGGATGTGCCTTGGGCTGATCTGTTTGGGGAGCTGCGCGGGTCCCAAGGTTCGAGTTCATCCTTTGGCTCGCTATTCGTGAGCGCTTTCCACGCGGGATAAAACTTGGATTGCGTTACGGGCGGTTCTAATCTGTGTGCTTTGTGCGGCCTTTTCCCGGAGACTACTAATCATCTCTTCTTCGAATGTGAATTCTCATTGAGATGTGTTCAGTTGCTTGAAGATATAGAAAAGTGGAGCTGGCCGGTTCGTGTTTGGAGTTTGGGCGTGCGTTCGGCAGCTAGGAGATGGCGAGGTCACCATCTTCTTCACGTGATGTTCCGTCACTTGTTGCCTCATTGGTTTATCACATCTGGAAGGAGCGAATAGGCGTTGGAAAGAGAACATCTCCTCATCTCCTCAGCAGGTGATTTCGTTGGTTCTCGGTTTGGCGTGTTCGCGACTTGACACGGTTCACACGCGGTTTTCCTTCCAGGTGGCGGCTATCAAGCGACTGTGGCATGTTGGTTGAGGGTTGGGCTGTTCTTCTTGTTTGGTGTTTGTGTGGGTTTTGGCTTGCTGTGTTGTTTGTGCTTGTTTGACCAGTAGCCTGTTACTGGTTTGTGGGTGGGTTGGTCCACCTTTTCACTGTACTTCTTTCGTTTTTTATTTTCGGAAAATTTACCCAAAAAAAATCATGGGGCTTCTAGTTTTCCGCAGACCTTGCTCTTTTATATATTTTCATTCGTATCCTTATCGTTAGATGTTGTTCTCCGCCTCCTTATGCATTTTCAATCGTTTTCGTCCTGACCGACAATCGTGCTCTTATTTGGAGATTTTCTTCGCCCTCGCGGTGATCGTGCCTCATCCGAGGACTTTTCTTCCTTTTCGATCGAAGCTCATTTGGAGATTTTCTTCACCCTCTCGGGTGATCGGGCCTCATCCGAGGACTTTTCTTCTTTTTCGATTGGAGATTTTCTTCACCCTCGCGGGTGATCGGGCCTCATCCGAGGACTTTTGTTCTTTTTCGATTGGAGAGTTTCTTCACCCTCTCGGGTGATCGGGCCTCATCCGAGGACTTTTCTTCTTTTTCGATTGGAGATTTTCTTCACCCTCGCGGGTGATCGGGCCTCATCCGATGTCTTTTCTTCTTTTTTCGATTGGAGATTTTCTTCACCATGACGGGTGATCGGGCCTCATCCGAGGACTTTTCTTCTTTTTCGATTGGAGATTTTCTTCACCCTCGCGGTGTGATCGGGCCTCATCCGAGGACTTTTGTTCTTTTTCGATTGGAGATTTTCTTCACCCTCTCGGGTGATCGGGCCTCATCCGAGGACTTTTTCTTCTTTTTCGATTGAGATTTTCTTCACCCTCACGGGTGATCGGGTCTCATCCGAGGACTTTTTTTCTTTTTTGATTGGAGATTTTCTTCACCCTCACGGGCGATCGTACCTCATCCGAGGACTTTTCTTCTTTTTCGATTGGAGATTTTCTTCACCCTCACGGGTGATCGGCCTCATCCGATGACTTTTCTTCTTTTTCAGTTCGAGATTTTCTTCACCCTCACGGATGATCGGGTCTCAACCGAGGACTTTTCTTATTTTTCGATTGGAGATTTTCATCACCCTCACGGGTGATCGGGCCTCATCCGAGGACTTTTCTTCTTTTTCGATTGGAGATTTTTTTCGCCCTCACGGGTGAGCAGCCTCATCCGAGGATTTTTCTTTTTGAATTCATACTCCGCGTTCTTTCGGACATAAATAACTTCGTTAAAAAAATGCAAGTGTTCAGAAATGAAGATAAACAATTTGTGCTAAGCAGACCTCCTAACTAGCAAATAAATACAGCATAAGTATGACGGGAGAATAAGGTGTGAGCCAAGCGCTCATCACGGGTAATATTTCTTCAAGTGTCGGGCGTTGTGCGGTCTTTCTAGCTTTTTTCCCTCAAAATCTTCCAGGTAGTAGGCAGCTTCCCCAACTTTCTTGATCACCTCGTAGAGTCCTTCGTACTTCGGATCCAGTTTCCCTCTTCTCCTTTGTTTTTATTTCCTTCATGACAAGCTCTCCTTCCTCGAACCTTCTCAGGCATACCTTCTGATTATAGGCTCGAGTGATCTTTCTTTGATAGGGTGCCATCCTGAGTGCAGCCCTTTGCCTTCCTTCCTCGATTAGGTCCAGTTCATCAACACGAAGCTGGTCATTCTTATCTGAGTACCCTATTACTCGGGCACTTTCCTGACCAATTTCCACGGGCAACATGGCTTCACTTCATACACCAAGCTGAATGGAGTCTCCTTCGTTCCAGCTCGAGGGGTGGTTCGATAGAACCAAAGTAAACTTTGTAACTCATTGACCAGGCCCTCTTTAGCCCGTCGAGTCGTATCTTCAAGGCCTGGACAATCGTTCGGTTGGTCACTTCCACTTGGCCGTTGCTCTTTGGGTAGGCCACGCAGGTGAATATTTGCTCGATCCCATAGCCTTCATACCATTCTTTAGCTTGTGTCCGCTAAACTGTCTTCCATTGTCGCTTATCACCTCCTCGGGATCCCGAACCGACATAAGATATTCTTCCACAGGAAAGCAATCACCGCAGCTTCAGTAATCCGTGCCAGGGCCTCAGCCTCCACCCACTTGGAGAAATAATCAATCGCGACCAAGAGAGATTTCTTCTGCGAGGCATTACCCTAAATGGCCCGACTATAATCCAAACCCCATTGGTCAAACGGGCAAGTCGATACAACCGCTTTCATCTCTCTGCGGGTGCCCTTTGCAAATTTGCATGCTTCTGGCATCTAAAGCAACTTCGCACCACCTTGATCGAGTCTGTCCTTATGGTTGCCAGAAGAAGCCTGCTAGCATTGCCTTATGCGCAAGGCTCTTCCTCCAATGTGGCTTCCGCAACTTCCTTCATGAATGTCTATCATGGCTTCTTCGGCCTTTTCCCTTGACAGGCACCTTAACAAAAGGCCGAGTAAGATCTTTTGTACAGGATCCATCTATGATAGTGAAACGGCTAGACCTCTTCTGCGCCACTCGGCCTGGATCTTGTCCTCGGGCAGGATCTGCTTCTCGAGATAATGGTAGATGTCGTCCGCCATCCTTGAGTTCTAGTTTCTCTTGCTTCCTCGATCTGATGGATCTGGGGCGCTCTTTATACTTTAATCCCTCCCTCGGGCGAACTCAGCGCACTGGTCCATTTGGCGATTCTGTCCGCCTTTTCGTTCTCTTTTTTTCCTGTTAATGAGTTCCAACTTAATCTCCGCAAACTTTTCCTTCAACGTTTCAAAGGACTTTGTGTACTCTTCCAGCCTATCTTCCTTGATGGCGAAATTTCCTTCGGTTGTTGAACCACCAGCTGTGATTGGAGTAGAAAGTTACTCGGGTCAACCCATCCTTATCTCTGTCCTCATCCCGAGTAAGAGGGCCTCGTACTCAACTTCGTTGTTGGAAGCTCGAATTCCAGCCTTTACTCTAAACTAGTCTCTTCACCCTGGGTGAGATGATTACTAGCCCACTCCATTCCCGAACTGCAAGAAGATCCGTCCACATAGATCTTCCACATTTCGGCTGGCCCTTCTTCCGCCATCTCGACGAGAAAATCAGCCAGGGCTTGA